>LGTU01000702.1:0-39666 GCA_001314425.1 Phytophthora pluvialis | reverse complement strand
AGGGCGTTGTAATCGTAGGTGTTAGCACAAGTAGCGGCTTGCCCTGCATACTAAGAGCAACATATCTAAACAGCAACTCTCAACTCGCCCTACAAGCCGAGATATTGACAAATGTATGCCCCAAAATGGGGGTCCTAATGATTTGGCGCGCACGGTACGTAATAGTTTTTTGGAAGGGCAGTGCGTCGCGCCTATTGGTCGAACTGCAAAATCAAAAAGACCAAGCTCACAGCGAATTTTTACGGCAAGAAATCCGCTTCCAAAATATCGTTCTGGAAAAAAAGTTATGACTGGATAAAAATGGTGACCGATCCCAATCTGCCGGTACAATAGAACTACGACTAGAGTCCCAGTCGAGACAAGCACTTTACAGTGCAGTGCACCGTGCACTGCACTACCATGACCAAGCACCTTGCTCAGCTGATTGCACATCTCCATCTGCTCTAAGTTTCTGTGACTGTAGGTGTATGCACCAAAACCGAGGTCCTCGGTGTGGTTTAGGCTTAACCGGTTCATACACATTTAGCATTTAAGATGCGAATTCATACCTCTTTGGACATTTTCCCGAAATAAAGCGGCTACACTTCAAATACTGCAATAACAGCTACCCCGCGGAAGATGCTGCAATTGTGAAATACTGACGTATAGTTTTTAGGTAAAGCAAAGTTGTACCTGTGGAACAGAATACAAAATCGATGGTGCATGCAGGTGTGGCGCTACTGATCACCGCGTCAACACGTTGAAGCACTTGTCGATCACCAAAGCGACGCAGCCCACCATCTTGGCATAGCTCTTGCCGTCGCCTTTCATTGCCAAACCAATTTTTCCGCGCACCTGGGAGGCTACGAAGTCGCAGTGGAGAGAGACCCAGCCGGCGTCGTCGCAAAAGCACAAACGCTGGCGTGCGGTGGACTTGACCGCCGTCTCAACGAGAGGTAGAGTGCAAAACGACGTGACAGCAATCACCCTTTATTTCATGGTCGCCGTGATCGCTTGCGATCGACTGCAATGTACCAGGCGTGATGGCTACCGAGGCGCGTTTCCTGGGACCCCCGCGGTACGTCCTTGGCTAGAGGAGGTTCAACTTGCACATGCAATCGAACTGCGCGGGCACCTCCATCAATATCTGCAGCGTGAAGAGGAGGTCCAGCGGGTCTATCGCGCACGGCGCCGCCGCCGGCTCCGCGTTGTCGTCCTGGATCCGGTGCACGAACACCTTCCGCTCCTCGGTCGCCGTGTGCCGCACCTTCTGGAAGCTCACGAAGTTGAAGTTGTCGAACTGCCGCTGAGGAAGCTGGTCGTCCAGCACCTCCATGTTGTCCTGCAGCGCAAGAAAAGAGATCAGCATCGTGGGTTAACACGCTTTTCCCTCTCGACCACTACAACAATTTCAAACGTACCCAGGAACCATCCCCCATTCCGATTACAATGATCGCTGGTAAACAACAGTATCAGCAAAGTCAGTTTACACAGCGTCATCTACAGTACGTGCACACACGACCAGCACGGTATCCTACAGAGCGGGAGCATCGACGCGTCCACGATCGCCTGGGCTGTATCCGCCAAGTGCTCGTTGGCCACTTGACTGCTCACAAGGATGATCAACATGTGAAAACCGGCAACCTCGCGGGCCACAGCAGTCGCGTGCCGAATCACCGGTCCAAGGTTTGCAGGCTCCTCTCCCAGCTTTATCGTCGGCGTGAGGTCGTGGTAGCGTTGCCAAATCTCGTTGAAGCTCTTGCATCCGTCCATTGGGTTCTCTGGTGTGAAGCTGAAGACTGCGTTGTCCGGAGTCTTCGCGTCGCCAAAGCCCGACACCTGGATGCTGCGGTCGTCGTCGAACTCTACCAGGACGCGACCGAGTCGCGTCAGCGCTTCCTGTGCACGACAGGATACTTTTAGTTACCCCGAGGAGAGTATTGTAGCTGGTAAGTCTGTTGCTGTACCTGGTACGGGTTCAAGGTCTCTCCACTGGGGTCTAACGAGTGCAGGCACTTGCCACCGAAGCTCTGACCGCCACAGGTCTTCACGACAACAACTCACTCATGTTAGCACCACAAACTTGATTCTTTTAGACTCTAGCAGGAAGGAATCACTTCACCAGGTTTGCTGTCGTGTAGTCAATCTAGGAAATACCACACAACGACATAAGAGATCCGATTACCCTCAGCGACCACATGAATGGGAGTCCTGCACAACTGTACGCACCGCAAACATCAAGTTCGACGACTCGAGGTTCATGTTCCTTCGTTGCAACGGCACCTCGCATAGCTTAACAAACCTATCAAACCGCCACGATAACGCCGGCAGAGCCTACCTGAGCGCCTGTTGAATTGCGCCTGCAGATAGGTGGAGTTAGACCTTTGCACACCTGTGATGTTGCAGTGAGCGCAACGTACCGAAGTCTCTGAAGTGGTCGGAGATCGCGCGCGAGAGCGGCGCGGGCTTTCTCGACATCGTGTGTTCGGTAGTGCTCATGATGAGTCAAATGGTAAATGCTGGACGTACGGAGTGCTGTCTCAATTGTATCCCTGCATCGTAGACGAAACGGTCCAACGACCAGTACCCTAACGTGACACCCCTTCTCCTGATACTAATTTACCTTAAAGAAGAAGCATGGCATCCTATCCAGTGGTGCCGGGTAAGATACAAACCAGGGTGCCAACGGTACGACTTCAACTTGTACTGTACTTGCGACAACAATGCACCCACGATGAAGGAAATCCTGTAGACATTATTGGCTGCGTATATAGATTCCCAAAACAGCTCTTCACCTTCGTGCAACTCGTCCCGCATATTCGTGATAAACTACTTGCAGCGCTGCTCGTAGTCCAAGTTCATTTCCTCCATTGTGTCCACGATACTCCAAATGTTCCCGTAGCCTGTCGTGTATCTGGCGAATGTTTCCTTGCTTTCTCCTTGGCGTTGTGTGGTGTTAGCCAAAGCTGGGAGAGAGAAGAAAAGCCCCATCAAGCGCCTAGTACTGGCCAGCTACAACTTACCAGGCCCTACAAGCGCTTCTGTATCGTGAACGAGACCATCTTCGAGCACGTTCTTCTGAGTCACCAAAGTCTCACCAAGCTGCAAAACATCACGGGAGACTTTACCCAAACTGTGAGCTACTCTTGGCCAAAGTACTGCTGTCCCTGTGAGCACGACATGTACTCCGTGACGCGGTTCCACCTCTGCTACGAGTGCGAATCAAAGCAGGAAGGCTACAACCCTTTCCTCTGCTAGCGACGCACGTGTACAGACTAGAAAATGTCGGGTATCGCAGCCTACTCGCGAAGACCCTACAATGTACAGTCGTATCGACTTGAATAACTACATGTACGGGTCGAAGATCGCGATGAGTCCGCGCTGGAAAGAGCCTTCGAATTTATCAAGAGGCAAGAGCGCCCAGATGAGATTGATAGATTTCACTGGGTCGATGCTCCTCGGTATTCTTCACCTCGTCACCGGAGTCGCGAAGCCCGAAATTCAGTCGCTTCTGGGCGAAAAACTGCGTATATTCCAACAAACCTGCCTACAATGATAGTCCGGCCCCAACATTTAGTGAATCTAGTAGAAGCACTTTCATCACTGTCGTCAAAGCACGACTCGTCGGAAATACGGTACCATGACCAAGAACCAAAAGCAAGATTTGTATCCAGCAGGGAACAGCAACATCCAGTTTAATTTGCGAACGGTGCAACAAGGAATTTACAATGCGCGGTATGGGTTACCACCATAATAAATGCGCAATGAAACAACCAAAAGCTCACCGAAGTTCCCTTCGTTTCGAATACCAACAACAGATTGTGGTCAACAACAGATTGTGGCGAAAACGTTTGAAACAAAGACTCGAACTTGGTATGCTGTACTTGTGGTAGCCGAATTCTATACAGTTGGAAATGTCAGAAACACTCAAAGGCTTGATTGACAGTTCGAGACACGATGAAAGATTGAGCATCGACACACATTTCAGAAGCTGCCTCGGCAAGAACACGACTTTCGGCATCGTTCCAATGCGAACGTGCGATCACGACACAGTCAACGGCCAAGGACAAGACTCTCGACCAGCAAAAGTCGCAAAATCCACTTCAGTTTGCGAATACTGCGGCAAGGAGTTCACTACACGAGGGATCACCCTCCATCAGAAGAAATGCACCAAGAGACAGGCCCATGACAAAGCTGCAGCCAAGAAGACCCGCTCATACAAGTTCAGCATCGTCAACGAGGTCATTCACGAGATGATTCTTTCGTTCCTGGGCAATCAGACACTCACGAAGATGCAGATGCTTACTGGCGATCGATATGAACAGTGCGAACCTGGGTTGGCCAGGTACTGTTGTAAATGTGAAAACGACAACCCTGTCGTTCGGTATGGCTTTTGTCTGCAGTGTATACCCAACTCGGGTTGCTACTTTAACGGACATGCAACCATGCGGGAGGCGAAGAAGAAGTACGGACTGAGACAGAAGGATTTCCACTCCATCAGGCGTCTGAGTGGGTACTGGATTTATGACTGGAGCACACTGGCGAAGTATATGCTTGAGACGTGTGGCTCGAAGATGGAGTGGGTCAGAGTCTTGGAAAAGAGGGACATCCGGAAGAAGAAGTCACTTGATACTCGAATCCAAAACAGGCAAATGAGTGCTCTTCTTCGTTCGATGGCGCCAGGATTTGAGGCTTATGTAAGGGCCATTCGCTTCACGACGACTGACGAGAAACTTCTGGAGCAATGCAACGGACGTTTCATGGCCCTCAAGGCGGAACTGATAAGACGTCGACTTCCGCTTCGAACAGATTCAAGTCCGTGCAAAACTTTTATCAAGACGGGTAAGGGAAGTGTCCAAGATGTCGTCGACACCATGGAACAAGGAGGAGGCTAATGGCTGAGGAAGCTCATTTCTTCGATTTTGACTCACGAGGGCTACGATCATCAACGATGACCCAACCAAGCGATTAATTTCTCCAATCCATATCTGCATACCGTATATGTCCTTCTGTCGAGCAAATTGCCCGATGGAAGGCCTACTTTGGCTATCTAGATATCCAAGCTTCTGTATGAACCATGTACAGCTAGCGTTGATATGGCTGAGAGCAGACAGGATCAAGGAGCTCATCTTCCACAAAGAAGTGTGAGGTTAAACGAATTGTGTTCTATAGGCAACGCCGTCCCGTTTGTTGCAGAATTAGATCCAAACTCTTTAGGTTAATTGAAGCGTCTTTTAGAAGCGCAAGGCCATGGACAGAGAGCAGGAACACGACTCAGCTAGTAGCTGGGATGTTCGCGCATAAGCTTATGCTTCACGAAGCTTCCGGATCATGTGTATATTGGCTCACACCGTGGAACCGCAATCTCGCGACTCATTTATTCATGGGGCCAAGCCGCTCGTTTTTCATACCAACAACGAGATGTATGGCAACTTCGTTGCGCTTCGCGACCCACTTTCTGATCCCAGCTCCGAAGTATTATGGTGTACGTACACCAATCCAAACTTGAGCCCGTGGCAACACCATGCCCACAAGCATGGTTGGTGATGTCAAAACAAGTTTGCCCCACAAGGAAGATGGCTTGCGTATGGAAATATACGGTATGCGGATATGGATTGGAGAATTTAATCACTTCGTTGGGTCATCGTCGATGATCGTAGCACTCGCGAGTCAAATCCAAAGAAATGAGCTTCCATGAGCTACTACCGCCGCGAGGAGTCATCTTCTTGTTCTTATGGTATTGATCACATCTTGGACACTTCCCTTACCCTTACGCTTCGAACCTCTTTTGGTTGTTAGCTACTTTTTTGTTTCGAAGCATAACTGCCAGCCGCGACTGCCGTTGGAACGTGGCCTCGAAGCTCTTCCTCTATTGCTTTTGTGCGGGCTCGTCCGGTTTCCCAACAGGAGATACACCGATGGCGGGTTTACCTGTGATCCTGCTGAATTCTCCTGGAGGGACTGTCAGCTTCTGTATCGGTGGTGGGGATGCATCAGATTCATCATCCTGGACTTCAAAGTTGGCAGGAACAGTGGCTGAAAGCCGTGATCCTGCCTTGGTGCGAGTGGATTGCCACAGAGGTGGTATGAACTTTGGTTCAATGGGTTTCGCCGTTGTACCGATGCCATGTGAGGTACTTGGAAGCGGGGCTATTACATAAGCCTCAAATCCTGGCGCCAGCGAATGAAGAAGAACACTCATTTGACAGTTTTGATACCAGTATCAACTGTCTTTTTCTTACTGATGTCTCTCTTTGCCAGGACTCACCCACTCCATCTTCGAGCCACACGTCTCAAGCATATACTTCGCCAGCGAACTCAATAAATAAATCGTTCTCCCGTACACATTAACACGCCTGGTCGAGTGAAATCCTTCTGTCTCAGTCCGTAGTTCTCCTTCGCGCCCTGCGCGGTTGAATGTCCGTTATAGTAGCAACCCGAGTTGGGTATACACTGCAGATACAAGCCACACTGAACGGCAGGGTTGTCGTTTTCACATTTACAATTAGAACAGCTTTTCCAATCCAGCCCCAATAATTCTACGGAGCGATTCGTCTAACACCAATTGTTGCTCGATCATATCACGTAAGTCCCAATATTCCTTTCGGATGGACAAGCCATTGCAGAATACTGCGCCTAAGAACCTTAGCATTCGATCTAATGCGGACGAATGGAATACAACTGGATAATACCGTCAGAATTCCCGAAGCAGAGGCGGCACAATCGCGGCCGTGATCACGCTGCTCTCCATTCGAACGCGGTCGTATTGGTCATCTATATCAATTCTGCAGCCCCCCCCCCCCTCATTTGGGNCCCCCCCCCCCCTTCATTTGGCCGGTCGATCACGTTGGCGATGGTTTCGAATAGCTAGAAGTACAAGTACAAACCACTGAACACGGCAAAAGTGTCATGGAAGGGATTTCCAATATCAAAAAATACGTAGTAGACCTTCAAGATACGTGTCTGTTATGTTGATTTTGAAACTAAACTACCCGCCAGCCAAAACATCAAATTGGCACCGTCGTCGTCGCATTCGCCTTTCGTAGGCGTTGCAAGTAGAGGGCACCACAGTAATGCAATTCAATGGTCCCACCTCTTCCAGCAGGTAAATAGCTCCAGCCAAAACTGATCCGTTCCGTGCTTTCTCGAAGTGAGACCCCGTGCATGCTGTCGTAATCGTTTCAAGTACTGGAATCTTCCTCACTACTCGCTGTAGATGTAGCGCACCTCGCACAGAGGGGTACCTCCGGTACGCTGAACTTTTCTCAAACCGCGAGCGGCAGTTTTCCCACTTCCGTGGGAGCTTCAGTCCTCTGTGGTTCTCTAAGTATGCGATGCACAACTCCATCTTGGCTTCCTCCCGGAATCCGTGCTTCGTTTCGTTGCCATGCTGAGCGTTTTCAAACTTCCGTTGCCAGAGTCGCGAATAATCCGTGCACCCGTCGAGAAAGCGCCGTTCCTCCAAGGTATCCACCACATGCGAAATGGCTCCGTCCCCAGAAACGACGAATTGCTCGCAAAGCTTGGATTCCGGTCGCAACTGAAACCCACGCGACTTCAGCTCCGTCGTCAATGCAGTGAAATGTTGACTGCACTGCCACAACAGACTTTTGTTGGTCTCCTCCAAGTCGATCAACTGAGCGTAGATGACAAACCCCGGGGCCAACGACTCCATGAAAACTTGTCGTTCCTCTCGCTCTTGCTCCTGCATCGCTTCAATCGCGCTTTCCACCATGAACCGACGAGCAATCTCCCGTAGCCACGTCATCTTCGACCCGCATTTCGCAATCAAGTAGTTCTCCAAGTCAACGCGGTGGTAAAGCGTCGCGTCCTGGTGTCCATCACGCGGATATTGCGGAATGTCCACCAAGTCCCGAATCTTCAGTCCGTACCGACTCGTGGCCGTCTCCTTCTGGATGAACGGAGTGTAGCCATCCACCTTGGACTCGCACTCTCGACAGATGCCATCGAACATTTTCGGATTGTCGTTGCCACACTCGCAGCAGAACGGAGCGAGATGCGGCTCGCAGTTCGGATAATTGTCCCCAGTGATGACGTGCAACTTGGTCAGCGCTTGGTTGCTGAGGAAGCTCAGGATGAGCTCGAACACGTTTTCATTGAGGATGTAGAAGTGCTGGTAAGGCCCACTGCGCTGTTCCGGGTCTACACCGCCGGTGACACCGTGCTGCCCCTCCATTGCCGAAGCTTTTCGGCAATGAGCCATTGGTGGCTCGGTGAACGACAATCACTTTAGATGAGGATATGCTGTTGAGCAGTGGATAAGGCACGTCCAAATCAATGCCAAACGTCAGTGTATTTGGTTCAGTAGGATTTCGATCTGGACGCACACTTGAAATGCAAAGGAAACCAGAAACTCCACGTGAAATTGCCACTGCCATGCCAAAGCGCGTGCGAGACGAAAACTGCGTGGATAATATCGGCGGTCAGCACCCGCCAGTGAAGACAGCTAAGCCCACGTCAACCTGCAGGTACTGCCGGAAAGTGTTCACCACGCGCGGTATGCCGAACCACCTCAACAAGTGCAAGGCCAAGCCGCGTCGCTTCAAATTCTGCATCCTGAACGAGACACTCTTCGAGCACATTCTCAGTTTCTTGACCAACCAAACACTCACCAAGCTGCAGGTGATTACGGGAGAGCAATACCCGATCTGTGAACCGAAACTCGCCGTGTACTGCTGCAAGTGTGAGAACGACAACCTTGTCATTTTCCACGGACTCTGTCGAGAGTGCGAGTCGAAGCTGGAAAGCTACTCGACCCACATCACTTTGACCGATGCGGGGGAGAAATACGGCGAATGGGCCTTGTATAACATCCCATGGGAAGTGCGCACGACGGATGGCCATGTGGACACTTGGTACGATCGAGTTCGTTTGGAGGAGCACATGATCGACAGCCACGGCTCGAAGCTCAAGTGGGTCAAGGACTTTGTCAAGGTAGACACTAGAATGAAGAAACTGCGGGCTACCCTGAAGCGGAAGAAAGAGGAGCTGGACGCTTTCTTTGAGACGTTGGCACCGGGGTTCCCGTATTTTCTGAAGGCGGCCAACTTTCGGAAGACGGACAAGACGATTCTGGGGCAGTGCAACGAGCGCTTTGTCGCACTAACAAATGCGCTGAAAGAGCGTGGAGTGGAGGGTTGGTGGGACTCTCTTGTGTGTCGGGACTTCGTCATAACGGGCGATGGAGATATCGATGATGTGGTGGGTATCGTGGAAGCAGAGGAACTGGAGTAGAGGTCTTGTTTTGCGTAGGAAGTGCATGGGAACTTACAATGCATAAGGTTCACACTTCGTCGTAACACTTTTCCGTCGAAGTTCGTAGCGTTTGGATCTAACAAAACGCAATAAACGTGAAAAACTGGAGCTACATAGCTTACATCAAGCAGTGTGAGTGGATATTGTGCTTAACGACAGTGGTGGTGCGTAATTTGAAGAATATTAATTCTAGAATTGTTGTTCAAACAGTCTTGATTGATGTTTCACGACTGCCTATCCACTCCTCTTTCTGAAAAACTTCCCATTTCATGAATCACTTCATCCTGCTCAGTCGCCCATAGCAAACTCAGTAATCATGCCAAGGCACGCTCGCGGTAAGGACACTGTTCTCGAGGACCACATTTCCCCGCCGTTAAAAGCCGCAAAATCTACTTCAGTTTGCGAATATTGCAACAAGGAGTTCACAGCGCGAGGTATGTCTCTTCACCAGAAGAAATGCACCAAGAGACGAGCTCACGACAAAGCTGCAGCCAAGAAGACGCGCTCCTACAAGTTCTGCATCCTCAACGAGGGCATCCACGAAGAGATCCTAACCTTTCTGAGTAATCAAACGCTCACCAAGATGCAGATGATCACTGGAGATCGTTATCGGCAGTGTGAACCCGAGTTGGCGAGGTACTGCTGTAAATGCAAGAACGATAACCCAGCAATACCGTGTGGCTTGTGTCGAGAATGTGAGTTTAGGAGGTATTGGGGCTGTAACTTGAGACCCGTGACGAAGCGGGTGGCGAAGGGTAAATACGGTGTACGTGAGAAGGACTTCACCGCCATCCCGTTTCATGGGGGTCAGCACTATGACCAGATTACGCTGGAGAATTACATGATCGAGACGTGTGGGTCGAAGATTGAATGGGTCCGATATCTGGCAAGGAGGGATATTACAAGGAAAAGGGCCTTGGCAACGAGGAAACGGAAGGTAGAAGAGTTGGATGCTCTCTTGATGTCGCTGGCACCAGGATTTGCGCCATACGTGTTGGCGATCGGCTTTAAGGAAACGGATAAGGATCTCTTAGAGCAGTGCAGTCGACGCTTCATTGCGCTCACGGCGAAGCTTCAGGAGCGTGGACTTCGACTTCTTGCGAGTTCAGACCTGTGCAAGGAGTTTATCACCGCTGGGATTGGAACTATCGAGGGTGTGCTACGAAGTACTGAGCACGACCTGAAGTAGGAGATGCCACGACAACCATTGTTTGGGTGATAGTGGAGGGTTCAAGAAGATTACATCGTGTAACGGGCACCAAGTCTTCACAAAGATTTCAGCAAGGAGGTAGTGTTATTCTTGCGTTTTGACTCGCATCGAGGTAGTGATACTATGAATCCTAACGCTTTTTTTCCTCTAAAATCTTGCACGCCAAGTTACTTTTTTTCATTGACCCGACAGTTATCCTTGATTGGTTGATTGACAGAATGTGACACGATCATTGACGCTTTTAAGGAAAACTAACACCTGTCATTTCGTGCTGGGTCGCCATGGTAAAGCACGATCGAAACGAAGACGCCGCGGCCGTTGGCCAAGCCTCGCCGCTGGTAAAAGCCGTAAAGTCGACTTTAACTTGCGAATATTGCAACAAGGAGTTCACTACGCGAGGTATGCCCCTCCATCAGACAAAATGCGCCAAGAAACAAGCAAATGACAAAGCCGCAGCCAAGAAGACGCGCGCGTATACGTTCTGCATCCTCAACGAGGCCATCCACGAGGAGATCCTAACTTTTTTGGGTAATCAGACACTCACGAAGATGCAGATGATCACCGGTGATCGCTACCAACTGTGTGAATCTGTTCTGGCGAAATATTGCTGTAAATGCGAGAATGACAACCCTGTCGTTAAGGAAGGTTTTTGCCGGCTGTGCGCACCCACGTACTACATGTATATGGGGGCAACCAAGCAGGAGGCAAAGGACAAGTACGGAGTGCGAAACAAACAGTTCAGCGCCTTCCTCTCTTAACCCCATGCGCAGTATACGCTGTTCGATCGAGTTACACTGGAGGAGTTCATGATCCGATCGTGCGGGTCGAAGATGGCGTGGGTGAGACACCTAGAAAAGAGAGACATCCGAAAGAAGAAGGCCCATGCCACACGGATCCGAAGCGCTGAAGTGTATGTTTTCCTTTCTACGCTGGCTCCAGCGTTTGTGGACTACGTGAGGGCTGCTCACTTCAAGAAGATGGACAAGGAATATCTGGAGCAATGCAGTCACCGTTTCTTCACCCTAAGCTCGGAGCTGCAAGAACGCGGTCTTGAGCTGCGGACGGATTCGACGCTGTGCAAGGACTTCATAACGACTGGGAACGGACGTGTCCAAGATGTGGTTGATAATCTAGAAACCGCAAAACCTCTTCCAGGTGCCTAAGATGAACCCTCTCGATGCACTTTCGAAGTAGACCGGGTGAAGTTGCTTGTTGTGAGGTTAGAATGCTTTGTCACGATCGATAAGGACTCGTGTTGCGGTCTAGCGTATCCTCTTTAGCCACACTTACTACAAATAAGAATCACTGGACCCAGACCGACTGGATATCAAATATTAAGAAGAGATAGCGCACGAAGGAGGTGACCCCGACCTGCACATGTATCGCACGGGTTTCAGCTCGAGTAGTAAGAGCCCATTGGCAAAATCACGGATGCCAGAGTTTCATATCTTAATCATTTGAACTTCTCCAGATCAACATGGTATCATTTCTTGGCGACGGACAGCGCCCCCAAGCCGTGAAAGTTGTACGATACCACTTCTCCTCACTCGTAGCAATACCCCTTTTTGCCTTGCACTTGCACCAGAGGTTGTGCGGTAACTTCGCACGCGAGTAGAAGATCTGGCTCACACGTGAAGGATTATCGTGCCTCTGTAGAACTTTTGCGTCCATTTTCAGAGTTGCTTCAAACAGCGCACTAAAACAAGTGGAAGAAGAAACAAGAGCACATCAAGACGGAACCGAACAAGACGCTCTCTGAAAATTTCAGCGAACAAGACGCGTTCCGACAAGTTCAGTATCCTGAATGATGCTGTCTTCAAGAACATCCTGAGCGTTTGATTACCCAAGAACTTGACCAAGGTGCAGATGATCACGGGTGACCACTATAAGGTACCTTATCCGACGGTGTGAGCATAAAATCTCTCGGCAAGCAAATTCGCGCTGTGCACGAGGAAGCTCTGAGATTAAAGGCTATATGTAACAAAGAATATAAGACGAAATTAAGTGACGAACAGGCCAGTGCGCTGATCACATTCAGTCTCTAGCTCATGGAGACGACAGGTTTCGGCCAGGGCATCTGCCGATGATGTAACGTGTTACAACGAAGATTGGGAGCTGGAACTCCCGGCGAAGGTCAACTTGTATTGATGACCGTAAAGCAAATTGCTAAGTGAGCTTATTGTACTAGTTCGCGGAGGCACCCGCCTGCCGTCCCGGCAGTCCAGGGGGAGCCGTCCTTGTAGCTTCCGCTGGTTGCACTTGAATGCAACCAGTGGTAACAGCTGGCATGTCTTCTACTAGCGCAGCTGAAAGGTGCCGAGATGGTAGTCGAGATCTGCTTGAGTATGGTTGAACAGAGCTCACCCCAATAGCGGTGGCTGCGGGTTAGAGAAGCTGATGTAAGGTGGTCATCGTCACACTGTCCCTCAAGCTTTCGATCGCCGCAGTTACGCATCCTTCGTGGCCGTGTGCCAATATCATTGACGTCGTCTAGTGTTGGTTTTGCTGCTGCAAGACCAAATTTAACTGACAGTTAATTCTGTTTGATCCTGTTTATACTGCGGCAAAGCTCCCCCCCCCCCCCCCCCCAGCACTGCTGGCAGCATTGCTTGATCGACAAGCGCTTAACACATACATTCGTTGTAAAAGGCTTCAATACCAACGAGGTGAACGATATTTCATTATCCTACGACAACTGAAGTATGAGCACCACAACCAGAGCATAAAACTCCTCTACCCCTCTCCAGAAATTCCCAAGCAGCTTGCATAGATGTTGCGTTATCCGTGATCACAGCGGTGACGAAACCAGGCTTGTCCCTTGCTTCTTCCACTTCGTCAATCACCTCACCAATCATGCTAGCCATGTAAGCTCCAGTCTGAGAGTCCGATCAAGTCATCCAGCACGAAATTTACGTTCTTCTGTTGGTTCACGGTGGTGCAGCCATCCACCGCAACGGAAACGTAAGGCTGCAGCAGCAGCGGCTTCACAAGCTCGTCAAACTCGACTAGAAAGCCTTCAACCAAAAGACGCCCAGAGACCAGTGGACGGGATGGGATAGTTAGGCCAGGACGGCCCTTCAAAGCTAAGTCCGCAAAAGCTGGTATTATAGTTCAACGGTCCGGAAGGCAGCGCCGGAGATAAAAATGTAGTTCGCCACTAGCTTGTTCAAATCTTCTTGTGTAAGTTGATCGGTTCCATTTTCCGGGTCAGACGACAACTCCGAGCCGATGCTAGTTCGTCGTTTCTTGTTTTGCTGGTGCTGGTGCCGCTGGATGTACGCGTTTCTGTCTCTAGTACTCGATCGTTCGCATTTCTTGAGTATGTGTCGCTCAAGCTTCTCCACCCTCGCGTTCACAATCACTTCGTGGCATTTTTTGCATTTAGCATCCTTCCTCCCCTCGAAATGATCCCACACGTCCGCGCGAGGCCTCCCTCCTGGCATTGGGGATCTTCTCACACGTCTGAAAGGGGCGCACAAACAAGGAATTAGCCACAAACAACACGTAGATCGGCCTGCAGTTGTCTTATAGCTGACGTTCATCATACCTATCGCGGTCTGACCCAACGAAAACCTCGTTCTGCGCCGCCCAAGCTGAATGCGGAATTGAAGTTGCACTTTGAATTTGAACAATGAGCGCGCGAAGCGCATTTTATTTACAAAAATGGCATCTAATTTTACTTTAAATGGCCCCATATGAATTGAAAATTACCACATCAAAGGTTTTGGCAGATTAAGCAAGTGATTAATCTGTAAAACATAGTTTAATACTGTTTAGCAGCTTATATCAATTGGCAGCACAAACAACACTAACGTCGTCCATTCGTGTACCTCGTCACATCTTGAGCATAGACGGTTCGCTAACTTCAACGTGTTGAAGTGTTACAGGTTGCTTTCCGGAGGATTTACACCGATTCCGCTCCAGCCAATCCGAGACTCTCAAGTCGAATATCAGCCAATTGTTGATATTGAAACAGTCGAATGCATGGTGTGTTGCTAATATGGATCTCAGTTGCCTGAAACCTCGTCACCACATACTATGCTGACGTTTCCATGTCCTGTATTGATATAACAACTCAGTACGCTGTCTGTTGGCTGCAATCAAGATAACCTCTCCAAACCGATAATCATGTTGTAGAGGATGTCTTCGTAGCTCAGCCGCTGGAAGTCTTAGAGCGTTACCGCTGCTTGGGCTCGATTGCTGCGGTGGTTGCACGCTGGAAAATGTCATCGTTGCTGTCGTTGGCGTACTGTAGCAGTAGCTGGGTCACATCCTCGCTCATCGTCTTTAGTGGTTCCCAGGAATCTTCAATGGACTCGAAGCCCATCCACTTGACTTTCGCTTCGTAGGCCTTCATGTCTGCGTTCACTCTGTGTTCCACAATCGCCTCTACAGCCAGCAGCGTCCCTTGAGATGCGATGTGGTCCAGTAGTTCTTCGGTAACGCACAGTGAATCATCTGCGTACAATTTCAGACGAGATGGATGCACGTCCATCGTGTTGCCACTAATCAAATGTTCAACCGTGAAGTAGTAGCCCGCGCTTCCAATCACGCGAAACGGACCGACCCACATCATACGTAGCTTGTTGGCATGAGTTTTCTCGTCAACTCGTGAGCGTAGCACGTAGTCGCCAACAGAGAAGTTCACTTGCTGTTGGTGGTGGGGTCGCGCTCGGTATCTTTGGGTTTGTCGAGTGCGCTCAGCTTTGATGGCTTTGTCCATGGCCTGATTTCATCACGCAAATCGTCAAGGCGCTGCGTTGTACTGGGTCGCGGCTAAGTCAATGTCGAATAGGCTAGGATGAATTCCCGGCGGCCCTTCCGTCGCCTGCTCAAGGCATCGATCACCTTGCTTTTGAAGTGTGATCCTGAATCACTAATCCATGCAGTTGGTACGCCATAGCGGCTGTACCAGTCTAGGATCGCAGTAGCTGCTACCTCTGATGTAGATCCATCGCAAGCCACTAGTTCCACAAAGTGTGTTGTTTCGTCTTTTATAACCAACACGTAGCGAGAGGAACCAAAAGAATCACCCAGTGTCAAAAGTCCCATTGTAAAGTTGCGTTGCGCTCAAATGTGCGGTGGGTCTCGCTGAATGGACGGGGAATCACTACCCCTCCTTTGACATGTAGGCAAAGTAGGCACTTCGAGCAGAAGGCACGTACAATCCTACCGAGACCTCCAATGTAGAACAACCGGCGAATGTGGGTTTCCATCACATGCATGCCGCGGTATCCGTTTCTTCCACAATGTGCAACAATCAACAGTCGCTGGACGAGTTCGACAGCTTCCGTAGGTATCCAGACCAACTCGTTCACTCGCCATAAGTCATCACTTCCTAGGGTTGCACCCTTCGGTGCATTATACCGTGATTGGGTACTGCCGATTTCGTCGACGGTAGGCCACACAAACCCGTCCTGGTCGATGGGACGCAGTGGTGTAGGCCCAGTAGTGGTCCTTCCTTGGACCAACATCCCGCTGTCCCGCTTGCGTTGCGCCCTCGTAAACCGCTTGGCCGAATGAATTCGTGCTGCAGGTTGAGGCTTACCTCCCCACCTTGAAATCAAATCAGTCCATACGTTGTGGGCGCCTTCGATGTGCTCAATCGAGTATCGGTACTCGAGTAGCTTCGTAGACCAGCGTAGCAGTTTCCCCCTGACGTGTTTTTTCATCTCCTTGCCAGGTGCAAAGAGGTACACGATGTTGCGATGGTCACAGTACAGTTTGAATCCCTGCGACCGAAGTAAGAGATACTCCAAACGCTCACAGGCGTGAACAATCGGGTACGACTCATTTTCGATAACACTCCAGTTGAGAGCCGAACCAGTGAAGCCGCCACCCATGCAGATGAGCAACTCATGGTCTTGCTGGTGAATTGACACGTCAGCTTGCCAGTTCGCCACTTGCGATACAAACAGCCCCCAGCCAGAGTCGGATGCATCCGACATCAAGACTAACTGCTTTGTTGGATCCTGGTACGTTAGTATAGCAGAGTTCGCCAGCAGATCTCTCACAGCTGCGAAACTCGCCAATTCCTGTTCCGACAAGCTAAGCTGAATTCCAGCGGCGGCTCGCTTTGTTTTTTTTGTACCAGTTAGTGCTTGGTCAAGCCTTTCCTGTAATGGTCGGGCGACGCGAGCATAATCAACAAGACCAGCCCTCATCCAGTTGCTTGCACACAAGAACTATTGAGGTTCAGCCGCGGTTGCCGGGGACGGCATCTCACGTAGTGCGCGAATGCGATCCGGATCGTGTCCAATTCCATGCTTGTTGATGATGCGTCCACACCACCGAACCTCCGTGAGAAACAACGCGCTCTTCTTCGGGTTGATAATGAGTCCAACCTCGTCGAGCTTTACCAGCACTGCCGTAATTGCATCAACTAGACCCTCCTGTGTGTCGGCGAACACCAAAAGATCGTCGATCCATACGATCACGCAGGTGTTGACAATATCACCGAGAACCATTTCAACCGTGGATTGGAAATGCAGTGCAGCGTCGGTACTGCCCTGGGGTACTCTGGTTGGAGTGAACACACCCTTGTCGGTCATATAAGAGAGGAATTCTCGGCAGCTCTCGTCCAAAGGAAGCTGCCAGAACCCTTTCAAGAAATCTAACATTGCGTAGTACATCATTATTTTGCAGTGTTCTAGTGCCACCTCAAGACTTGGCATCACTCCAGCTATAGGCTCGGTCATGGCATTGGTAGGCCTGTAGTCAACGGCCTGTCTGAAGTCCTTCGTACTTGGTTTCATGATCGGTAAAGCTGGGCAGCACCACCGACTCTCGCGGTTCTCATAGCCCCAACCCAATTCCACCAATCGCTTGTTGAATGCCTCCATGAATGCTGACTTGTCCGGGCTGTACTGCCGAACCTTGCATCTATAAGGCGTAACGGTGGCGGTACCCGAGCAGGTGGGTCGTCACTTAGTTCAAGTCGCCATCCACCGTACTTCTGCACTACCGCATACAGTCGACTGGTAATGTAGCCATCAACTACCCCGCGATCGATCGCATCACGTACGAGAGCATTCACTACATTCAGTACCACTTCTGCCACCACCGGTTTGCTAAGTGACATACCGCCACTTTCACCAACAGAGTCATCATCGTCAGATCCACGTGACGCAAGATACTCCAATTGTTGGTCAATGTCAACGCCCAGCTCGGTCAGTAGAGATTTTCCCACAAGAAGCTCATCCTCGTCCGACTCGACAATTAGACAGCGTTTCGGGTCTTGGCATCTCACTGGGCCCGCAGCAGTATTGAGCGTAAGCCTCACATCTACTGCTTGGGTCGAGGTCAACGTGGCACCACCAACAGCTCGTGATTGCACTGACTCGCTTAGTTGTACGAGTTGAACCGCTGGGTCCAGTGTTCGTAGCTGCTCGACGTGCTTCCGTGAAATTACATTCCAATCACATCCGCTGTCAGCACAGTATGGCAACTCGAGCGTGCCATTGACCAAGACTGTGGCACAATCGTCAGTTGTAGAGGCAGCTGCAGGCTCAAGTCGTTTGGCTCGAAACCGTTTGCTCCCATTGTCGATCGCTCCTCTCTTTGTCTTTCGTTCGGCCAGCAGTGCCTCCTTGCCGGCCTCATCCAGATCGGGGCACTGACTCAGCGTCCACCGCATGGACGCTGATGAGCTGCAGGCGTTCTTCAAGTACCTGTCTCGCGGGATGAGGCTCAAAAGTGGATGGTGGCCGCCGACAAGGACAAGAGCGGCTTCATCGAGTTCAACGAGCTCGTGGAGGCCACTCTCCGCTACCTGCTGGCCAAGTACGAGAACGAGGTGAAGAGCCACTCGTCGGTCTCGATGCAGCGCGTGGTGGTGGAGCAGCAGTACTCGATGGCCATCCCAGCTGCCGAGGGTGAGCAGGACGAGGACGAGGAGGAAGTCCCGGTAGATCTTGCGCACCTTTCGATCGCTGAGCAGCAGAAGAAGATCAAGATCCGGTCTGCGTACATTATGTCCCTGGGCACGGCTCTCGTGCTTCTGTTCTCGGATCCGATGGTCGATGTGCTGTCGGAGGTTGGCGCGCGCACTGGCATCCCGGCGTTCTACGTGTCGTTCGTGGTGGCTCCGCTGGCTTCGAACGCCGGTGAGCTCATTGCTGCGTACAATTCTACCTCGGGAGAAGCAATCGACAGAGCGCGCACTACCATGACTTTCCTGTTAGCAGTACCAGCGCTGATAGGATAAGCCAACAAATCGAGTACCGAAGGTGCAAAGTGCAAATATCTACCAACCTACCAACATTAGGCGCCCCAACGAACGCAAAAATGGACTTGTCCAGGTCGACATGCATATTCGCCGCTTCGCGTAGCGTGCTTGAATGACCGTCCACAATCCTTTTGAGCTCCTGCATCATTATCCAACGTACCCCTCTCCCTCCATCCTGTGCAACCCCCACCTCCTCTACGCAGCGCAATCCACAGTCAACCGCTCCATCACCGTCGCGACCCGTTAGTTTGTACCAGATTGGAGACCCGGGTGGTGGACCCAGGGGGTGTCGCAGTTCGAAGCGAGAATACCCACACAAATTGGAGTGAGAACTCTCCCTGAAGTGATTGTAGCGTATATGCTGACATATCTTGCAGTCGAAGCTGTTCTTCTAGAGCCAGGAGACCTAAAGGTTTAGGTAAACCACTATGCCAAAACTGGTGTAAATGTTGTGAGGGTATACAACACGAGAAACAAGAAGGTATCATCTGGACACCAAGTCGCAGCGCTCGCGGGCGGTGGCGACAACGCGCGTATCGTCCTCCTTCAGTTCAGATCGACTGAGGAAGTCCGTGTACAGCCCGCTGAGGTTGGCACCACGACGCCATCAGCTGCCGTATCCACGGCACCGCGATTTAAGCACGCATTAGGAGATGCTGCAGGCGTCTTGTGCAGGCCGTCTGTGCAGCGAGTATACTGTTTATATTTGGAGTCAGCAGTACGTTCAACATGGTGGCATGCGGTAAGCGCTGCTACAACGCGCTTTCTAAACAAGAGCTAGCGGCACCAAACTCAGGTGTGGGTTCGATCAGCGTGGTGATTAACTAGCTCACGACTGCAATAATTACAGCCGGTATCGCGGCGATGATGGCCATTCGCGTGATACGAAGAAAACAATTGCTGGCATGATCGCTCTCAAGATCGCGGCGTCCAGAAAAAAAAGCCTCCTTGCTGCCAAAACCTGAAAGGGGGTGTCAATTGATTGGGCAAAATGGTTCTAAGCTGGAGCCAAAAAAAAATGTACTTGCTGCTGCACAATTGCCAACCCCTATTATTGTGAATTCCGTCCAAATTTATAGACTTGGGGCGGTTGGTCGAATCGCTCACATACAAATTCAAGTCATTACTGCAATCGCGCAAGCGGCAGAACAGCTGTTCTTGGCCACATGTCAAATACTGTATTCATACTTAATCAGGCCACTATACAAAAAGTACGTGCTTGGGCAATTTGCGGGCGATTCGGCCTTGATCGATTTGTAACGTGTCTAGTGTACCCTGCACGCCGGGCTTGGTCGTAGCTCAGTGCGCTCCACCAGGAGTGCTACAAATCTCAACTCGTAAATGGCCGACAGTGGCTCAACTTAGATGCCTCTGCGCCGGGACCTGTAGTCACCTATTTGTATTCTCTTCTGTTCTGTTCGTCTGCCACACACTAACTCGCAACACTAAAGCTACACTGCGGTGCTTCTAGCAACGCCTGCCTCGTCACCCGGGGCACACTGGCTCCTCGCTTCGCAACTCGGCGACTTGGGGACACACTGGTCGNCGGGGCACACTGGCTCCTCGCTTCGCAACTCGGCGACTTGGGGACACACTGGTCTCCTCGCCGTCCACACACCCCGTGCCGCTCTCGCGCCACTCCCTCGTCTGCTCTACACACTTGGATCCGGCGTAGCTTCCCCGCCACGTCCTTCTCCGCTGTCTGCTGCTCGTGGCTCGTACTGCTTCCCCGCAGCACTCGTCGTCAACTCCTGGTACTCTTCGCTTGCCTTCAACGCTGCAAGTTTGCGAGTGAGACCGACCGTCGCTGCCGCTTGTGGCCGCCAGTCGATTCCCTCGTCGCTCCCTTCACTGATTCCCACGTGCACGATCTTCTGGCTGGATCTTGCCACCAGTCGCTTCGCCATCCTGCACCTCTCGGCAGCTGCCTGACTTCTTGCGTCAGGAGTCACCTCGTGGTCGTCCGTCTGCCAGCCTTCTCGCCCTGCTGTCCTTCGTGGCCAGGGCCTATTACAGATTGAACCAATCGCGCAATGCAGTTTCGAGTAGAACGCACAATACTCCATGACAACCAAAACAAACACTCGGCTCGAACGTGACGATCGAAGAGAATAACTAGCAGTAGTTACTAGCGATCAATTCCGATACTCCATTCGATGAAAATAACAGTTAGTTCACTGGTCTGCCTTCGTGCCTGCATCCGCGTTATATAATGTTAGCTGTAGGCATACTCTTGTTCTAAGTAAACCGCTGTCTACCTTGTCCGATCCTCCATTCAATGGAAAGGCAATGGAAAACCAGTCACGTTATATTGTGTTAGCTGTAGGCATCATTTTCTTCTAAGACACCATTTAATTTTTATCTCTGCAATATGTGGCACCTTCGCCCTGCATGCAGATTGCGCATTTTAGTTCCGAGCCTTGTTGCGTCCAGAGAAAGAATGAGCCGCTAGTGTCGCTCACCATGGACATCACGAGATATGTCTTTCATCAGCTTGAGCGTGTAGTCCGTGGTATTGTAGACCAGCGACGTGTGTCGGGAGAGAGCAGGTGGCTGGCGAAGATGTAAGACCCGGATCGAGTTTGCATGTTGTGCGAATGTGTCTTAATGTCGGGTAAGCTAAGTGTGTTACGCGAATGTTACTCCATGACATCCAAAAACACTCGGCAAACGACAGTTGTTCGAACTCCTCGTATCCAAATTTCAGAGTTTTGGGTCCCACCGCCGCATTGTCAAGGTTCGGCCTTACTAAACAAAATACGGGGCAACGTAGCGTTTCATTTCACCCAGCTTCAGTGTCTTCTTCTCTGCTCATTCTATAGATGCATCAACTCAGAAGCGCGCAGTGGTCTCGAATTGTTTGCCGTACCTCGGTCGTGAATGGTTTGATCTCGTATTGGTACCTTGCAGGTTCCTAGCTCACACATCTGCAAGTGCAGGCAGTACCCGCATCGAACATAAACAACCCTGTCATGTCTTCTGCTTCAAACCAGCACTTCCAGTACGTTAGTAGATCTAGTTAACGAATGTCTCCATTGAGCTGGCGAACTAGCAGGCCGTATTTCAGTTCAAGTGTCACGATAAAGATTTCTAAGGTTATTGGAACGTAAGAAAAGGAAATACAACTGCATGTCGTAAGGAGACTAGAGGCCGCATTGACCATCAGTGGTAGCTGGTTTGGATAGCCTTTCTAATCACTACTGTGCAGGTCTCAGGGCGTCTTGGCCCACAGTTATATGGTAGAAGAAGAAGAAACTCCCAGATTCGTGCAGGCTTTCGTAGATCATACTACCGGCCTGCCGTCGAAGAAGATATTTCCATTCTTACTATTTCGACAGCTTATTCGCCTGGTCGGCGAGCCAAGCAGCGTACTTGCCCTCTTCCTTGATGAACTGCTTGATCTTTGCAGCGTGCGCCGCCTTTTTCGCAACTTTCACGGGATTAAGGTTCTTCATCCACTTTCCAACATCCGAGGCGGATCGCTCTTCGACCGAAGGATCTTTCTCGACACGACGCAGCAGCCGCCCGCCATCTGCGTGTGTCGAATCTCCGTTCTCGACCATAGCCTTGGAATCCTTGGTAGTGGAGAGTGCAATTCCGTTGTCGTGGAGAGTGGCCGCGACCGCTAGAACAATAATGTAAGCGAGGCGCATAGTTTTTGTCGGATACAGCAACGGGGGCACTTGAGGGACTTGGAGACTGCCGAGCGAATTGCGGAATGAGATTCGCGACGTGGCTTTCTTTTTCGAGGTTTGGAGGAGGAGCTGTGCTGCGATAAGCTGCTACGGTAGAAATTCTAGAACGGCTTATCCCTAGATAACGATTCGGGAGCACATGTTCTCATTGTTCGCACGAGATTAATATTAACAACATGGACTTCCATCAGTAAATTTGTGTTGTGCTCGGCACTGTACGTATACTATAAACTGCCCTGTTCGGAAAGTCCAGGACGTCTTGAAAGGACACGAAAAGCAAAGCGATTACCGAGGCAAATCCGCAATCGCCTGTTGATTACCGACGCAATTCCATCAGCGCTTGCACGTAGGTACGACGTTCCCAGTATTCTCGATGGATACCGTAATAGGCTGCCGAGTGCATGCGCTGCCACGCATGACACGAAGCTCTCATTAGGTACTTCGTTGCCAAAGTACCAATAGAAGATAAAAATCCGACGCAAGTACATGAGCAAGAACTGCTACGAATGAATGTTGCTACGATAGCTCTGTGAAGTCTACACCTCGTAAGACTCGACGTGTAGTTACCGTAGCACCTACTCGACTAGCAGTAAGTATATTGTCGATCGAAGCGCAGGCAACAACTGATTGTCGACAAGCTGCCCTGCCAGTGTTTGTGGCAGAAAAAATGATAATACGTAGACAGCCCGCACCAGGAACTGTTGAATGGCTCATTCTCAGTCGTTGCTGGCAGTCTAACAGAAATAAGTAGACGGGAATCATGCCGGACTTTCGCCAACTGTTGTCACTCAAATGTTCTTGATAGCACTCCTCTTTTATGCTGCTTCGCAGGAAGGGTTGTACTAGAAGCTGTGAATCAACGAGTCGCTTCTTGATAAATAGTCTTATGCCGAAACTTGTTGATAGGAACGTTAAGGCGAGTCAACGGCACGGAGCCTGTGACTATGACTGCAGAAAAAATGTGAGCGCGCGAGGAGCGGTGGGCTGTTTGCACTGGGATTAACACCGCCGCATGAGTGGCGGGCGTTGCATTGTCTTTTGAAAGTAAAACGTGGATCCGTGACTTTGGCCTGAGCCATCAAAAATCTTTGTTGTGTGGTCTCAGCTTACAGGTAATACAGTTGTAAAAAAAGGATGGAACGCGAATAGAGAGAGAAAAAACTGCAGCAATGTCTGAGGAAATCATCGGCGCACTCAGACAAAGAGAGAAATTATACTCTAAGTACTCCGTGTGTACATGTGCTTTAGTTACGGCTTCTTGCTGATGCTGCACCACAAAGTAAAAGTCTAGATCCTGTTCAAAGCGACGTCCTGAAAGAGTCGGGTATTACTGGGTTTGCGCGTGCTGTATAGGTTGGAGTTGTTCTCCGGAGTATATCTAGAGCGCCTCCAGTCTCGGATCCACATCCAACGTTTTCACTTCCTCAAAACGTGGACGGCAGTTCACCCATTTCTGGGGAAGTGTGAGCCCCTTGCTGTTGTGTAGGTACTGGACACACAATTTCGCTTTGATCTCCTTCCATTCGCCCTCTCTATTTATGTAAGTGTCATGCGTACCTGGAACGACCTCATATCGACTAGCATCGAATCGATCCCCGCTTAGCCTGGGATAATCGGTACGCGCAAAGAGGAAGTGCTTCTCTTCCATGTTGTCAACTACTTGGTCCACATCTCCGAATCCCGACATGACAAACCCTTCACAATACTGAGCGTCAAGATGAAGTGAAAACCCACGACGTTTGAGAGCCACCAACAATATTGCAAAGTGGTTGTTGGCTCGTTTCAAAGCGGTCTTGCTTATGTGAGCCACGGAAAAGGATCTTACCTCCATGAAGGTCTTAAATTCAGGAGCCAACGAGGCGATAAGGTCATCTTTCTTCTGTTTCAGCATGTTCGTCCGCAATTTCGGCGCCACAATGACCCTCACCCAGTTCAGCTTCGATCCACACACTTCCAACATGTAGTTTTCCAACCCAACGCGATCGTACAGCATCTCTTTCGTACAAATACCACTCGGGAGCTTTGAGAAGTCCTTCACTCCGTACTTCCCTTTTGCGACCTTCTCTTTAACGAAGCGCAGATAATACCCTTTGGTCTGCAACTCGCACGCTCGGCATATATGGTCGAAAACGGTGGGGTTGTCGTTCTCGCACTTGCAGCAGTATTTGGACAAGTACGTCTCGCAGTTCGGGTAGCGGTCTCCCGTGATCATTTGCAGCTTGGTAAGGGTCTGATTGCCCATATAACTGAGGATTTTCTCGAAGATCGGCTTGCTGAGGATGCAGAACTCATAGCTGCGAGGCTTCTTGGCCTCAGACCAAATTTTTTTGCTCTTGCAGTGGTTCTGGTGCTGCGTGAGTCCTCGTGTTGTGAAAGTTATCCCACAATATTCGCACGTTGAGGTAGGAGTTGGGCTGGCATCGGGTGCTTGACCTTGTTTTGCCTTCTTTTGGCCACTAGCCGCAGTGAGGTGGGCTCGCTTTGTCATGTTTTGCCCTTTACTGGGGTTTTGCGTTGTGGCAACTCGTAAGGTGAGGCGAAGAATGATTGAAATGGACGCGAACTGACACTTCAAATGTTGGATAGTAAAAAAAAGCTCGTGCGTAATTACAACATCAATATCCTTCCCCGCCTACGTGTACGCGACTTCGGATCAGTTTGCACTTCCTCAAGGGAGCACAATCCCCCTGTTGCCGTGTAGAATACCGTCGGATAAATCGAGGTCGCCTCATTCAGCAACTCCCGTCGACACCAGTCACCCAACTAGTTCGCATCACCTTCCTAAAACAAAAGTACTGGGGTGGAGCTTATAACTACGGCAAGGACTGAATTGTGGGAAGTCACCGGGACGTCGACAAGCGCCAAGAAACCCGGTATGAACAAATTCTGCCGCTGGTCCGACACTGTGTTCGACAACATGCTGAGCTTCTTCACCAACATACAGCGAGCGGTTCGTCTCGCTGAAGGCAGTTCTCAGGAAGAGCCGACTCAGACTACGCACGGACTCGAAGCTTTCTAAGACTTCATCCTCCTGGACGTGATTCTTCTATGTTGGCCATTTGGGGTGCGGAGACCTGGTCGACGTGGTGATACGACGGAGACGATGAGTTGCCGGTTTGCTTTCCACCGAATATTCACAGCTTTTCGGACTCGGTTGTGACGTTTGTCCGCGACGTACATTCGGCTTTTTGGTTGGCGGCGTGTTCTTCTCTTGGCAGCAACGATCCGTCTTCGTGCTGCCAAGACCCTGGACATCGTTAGCTGGACAAGTCAAGCAGGAAGATCCTCGGAGTGAAGGCCCTGGCAGCATGGTGAAGCGCGTACGTGATGATGACGCACGTCTGCAGAGCCCAAGGCAGCGCATGAGAAATCAATTGTGTGTTATGTATTATCAACCCGTGAACTGCTCGAACACGCGCTCCAGCGACAACTCGCTGACGCTGTACTGTGTGATGTGGAAGCGCTGCTTGTTTTCCTCCAGGAGAGCGAACACGTCTGCCAGTCCGAAGATGTCGGTGCACGAGGTTTCGTACACTCCACTGCTGTTGCTTCCACTTCCACGCGCAGTTTCGAGCTCTGCAGCAATTACAGGCTCGCCGGATCGCGTGGTGACCTCGTCCTTGAAGAACTGAGTCTCGAGACGGGCAAAGGCTTCTTGCAAGAGCCACTCCTGCACAAACTCGACAAGCGGGATGACTGGTTCTGCCTTGGGCTCGGCACCTGGCGTCGGAGTTGCAGTATCGTCCGACTCAAAACGGGATCGCAAACCGACCAGCCAAGTCTTGCCGTGCTGTCGGGAGACGGCCGAGGTGGCGGCGTTGCCGTTCTTGTGGAACAGGTCGTGGCAGAGCTCCCAGGCTTCTTCGAGTTCGCGTAATGGAATGCTACCCTGCTCCAATCCTGCTCGGCGAGCACTCGTTGGCGGCCTCGCTTTGATCGAACGTCGGATTTGCTCTGAGTAGTGCTGCACCTGCTCAGGGTTCCAGATGGACGCGCTGTCCAGACGCACGCTGATCGAGATTCCTCGTGACACGTGCTGCTTCAGGTCGGGGATACTGCCGCACCACACTACTTTTCCTTTGAATAACACGACTGCGTTCGCACACACGGCCTCGGCCTCCTCCATGCTGTGCGTAGTGAACAAACAGCTCGTGCGGTTGTGACTCTGCCGTTTTTCATGCAGAATGCGCCACATGAGACGACGAGCCACGACATCTACACCAGCTGAAGGTTCGTCCAAAAGCAAGAGCGACGTGTGATCGCTCAGAAGCGCCAGCGCCAGCATAAGCCGTCGCTTGTTACCACCGCTCAGGTGTGAAGCTGTCGTTTTCTCGACCGGGAACAGATCCAGTCGCCGCATGAGCTCATCGATCACGGCGCCTTCAGACATCAAAGCATTGCTACGGCAATATCGCAGACGGTAGAACAGCTCGAGGTGCTCGCGGACGCTCAAGTCGTTAAAGTAATGGTTGCCCTGAGCACAATAGCCGTACCTCGTGCTGGCTTCTCGGGGCTGCGCAGTCGCATCGTACGAGTCGATGAGCGCCTTGCCACTGGTGGGTGAAATCCCAGCCGTCAGGATCTCGAACATCGTCGATTTGCCAGAGCCATTGACGCCCAACAATGCCACGCAATCGCGCTTCTCCACGGAGAAGCTGACATCGTCCAGGGCCACCACTTGGCCACTTTCATTCACCACAGCGGCAGCACCCTCGCCATTATCACCGGCTGCTTGTTCTACCGGTGCTTTATTTAAAGGGTTGAACACCTGCGAGACCCGAATCACGCGCACCATCTCCGCATTGGGGCTTTCTTCGTCGAAAGCGTCACCAGTCTGCTCTGCCTCTGTGTAGCCTTGTCCGTAGCTGCGCCAACACGGCAAAAACCGTTGCACCCAGCGCAGTTTGTGCCGCATCTTCTGTTCTACCACAGTGGGGTACATTTGGTACTGATCCATGACCAGCAGCAATACCGTGTACAGCGTACCAGACGCCACCAGGGCAAACCAACTGCTTCCAGTGACCTCCCAATCCCACACCGACGCCTTCGGGCCCCCGACCAGCCCTTCCAACATGGCAAACGGATTCCCAGTGTCCAGATCGCCGCCGACAGCTAGGCACTGCTTCCGCATGGGAGCCCAAGACACCGTCACGATATCCAGAATCGCAGTGCCGAACGAGTACAAGGGCAGAAACTGCAAAAAGTAGGCGACAGTGTTCACCTTGACACACAAACCAGGGATCATTGACAACGCGAACACGATAGATGCCGCCATGATCTGGAAGAGCGAGATGTACGACATGTAGGACTGCGCCGACGAATGCGATGCAAAGACCAGCGAGCTTAAGTACTGCGCCGGCAGAATTGCCAACCCGAAAATGGCCATCGAGGCGAACCAAGCAGCGATGATCTCAACAGTCAGCGAGGCAGAGAACACTGCGAGAATGATGCAAAGGGCGATGGTCGCCATGGTGTACACCATGTAGTCAAACAGGAAGTTCGATAGCCAGTACAAGGTCGACGCATTTTCGGTCTCGAGATGCTGGTACTGGATACGTTTCAAACCGCTTTCCTTCTCTCTCACAACTGGCGCGACGTAAAAGCCCACGATCGAGCTCATCGTCATTAGCAGGTAAAACGCCACCATGATCCGTCGGACAACGTTAATGGCCTCGTCAGGGTCTAACGCCACGCCGTCCTCTTCGGTGGTCACCCCGGTACCTATATCGATTTCGATCGGGAAGATTCCTCGCTTCACCACCAAGTCACAATTGTCGATTCCAGGTGAGTTCTCGTGCTTTGAGCGGGCCTTGCAATAAGCTTGCGATATCCACTGCAACGTCACCGGCAACGAGCGACGCACGGTTTCGTTGTAGTAGAGCGAGTACGCCATCACTGGAGAGGAAACGGTGTTTTTGGATGCCCAATTCACTTCCGACACAAAGATACCAGCGAAATACGTTGTGCCATTCTCACGTGCGATCACATCCAGCATGGCCTGCTCGGTCGTCGCGCTCTTGTCAAACACAATCGGGTGAGAGCTTTCCTCGAACTGCGCAACTAGATCCGCGACTGCATCGGTCACAGAGGGTGTCGACGAAATGAAAAACGACGTTTCCTTGGCAGACGGAGGCAAAGCCGTCACTGTCTCGATGGACCCACTGGAGGTAAGCAAGTTCTGAAGTACGGCCATGAGGATCGCGAAAAAGCCAATCGGCCACACATACTGAGCGAATAGGGACTTCTTGTCGCGCGTAGACATCTTTATACGCTTGATAATAAGCGCACGAAGTTGCGACATCGAGTGTTTCCATCCAAGGAGTTTCCTGTCAATGCCGGCAGATCGCAAATCCATCTTCGCCTTTGATTTCTCAGCCCCCGTTTTCGAGTGCACAGAGCCAGCACGTTCGGTAGTATCAATCTCCACATCGTCCTTGGCGTGATAGTAAACATCTTCACCCTCTGTCACTTTCACGAATACATCCTCCAAGTCAGTCGCTGCGATCGCGTACCGCTTGATGACCCCGCTCTGTTTCATCGTGTCCAGCTCTCTGAAGAGCTCAGCAAAGCGTCGCTCTTCTCCATCGTTCAGCTGTACACGCGTTTCCCACTTGTTGTCACTCACGATTGTAGCATTCGGTACATACTTCCTCAGGGTGGTCATCAGAACGTCAGCCCACGCTTCGCGGCGTGAGCGCAGGTGGCTAGAGTCGTCGTCTTGTCCACCATCCTCGCCATGTACAACCGTAAGTTTGTACCCCACACCAAAGCGGTTTCGAAGGAACAAGCTCGAACCGCAACATTTCAGCTTGCCCTCAGCGACAATTCCGATATTCTCGCACAAAGCTTGCGCTTCCTGCATCGAGTGTGTGGTTAAGATCACAGCACGGTGGGTCACGGCACGCTTCAGTGCGTCCCAAGTGTCCAATCGCGCTTTCATGTCCATGCCGGCGGTGGGTTCGTCCAGCAGCAGCACGCGAGACGAGTCCAAGAGCGATAATACGAGAGATAATTTGCGTTTCTGACCACCTGAAAGGGTTTTTGATAGCGCATCGCGCTTCTCGTCGAGCCCGAACTGCTGCAATTTACTGTACCAGGTTTGCTCTGTGACGGTTTTGACGCCCATGGTTGCTTTGAGTGCGCACACCAGCGACAGATGCTCCCAGACGGTCAAGTCGTCGTACAGGATGTTCTGCTGGAAGCATACGCTGAGACTTTGCCTTACCGCTTGCGGGTTGTTCGCCACACTGACTGACCCGCCCACGAAGGCATCTCCACTAGTGGGCGATAGGATTCCACTCAAAATCGACAGAGTTGTGCTCTTTCCGGCACCATTAGGACCCAGCAGTCCAAAAATCTCCCCCTTTCTTACTCCAAACGAGACATTATTTAAAGCCACTTTCCCGTTCGGATACGTCTTTGACAGTGACTGCACAAATAGGGTTGGCCGGAAGCGCTGCAAGTACTCTGGTAGTGACTGCTCACGGAGAGTGTCGTCCATCTGCTCATTGATGCTATCTCGACTCATGTCTGTCAGCCGCATGGACTCTTCATTTTCATCCGAAGATCCCTGAAAATCCACCTTTTGGGGGAACCAGTAGGACGGTTGGATCACAAAATACCATTTCTGCTGCACTCCGTACGTGCGCGGAAATACGTTCTCCAAGTACCATCCAAGAAGCAGGTACCCTGCACATTGAGTAGCCATCAGGCGGCAAGGCTTCGCGACCGTGTGGTAAGTGACGGGTCTGTGACCTAACGTCACTGCATCAAATGCCAGGATATCGTGCAGCGCGGCCATGAATACCACCGGAGAGCTGATGCCATCGAGTAGTGATAGCAGCAACGTCAGTGACTCGGATGAAGCAACCGCATCTTCACCCACCAGTGAGCGAATAAAGGTCCCAGCACTTAAGATAAAATACACCAGAGGAGCGCATGCGGCCGCCGTCTTCGTTTGAGTGAACATTGGCGTGATGGCAATGCCAAAAAGCAGAATGCTTGAGACGAACGTCACTAAAAGCAGGAAGAAGTAGCCATTCCCTGCTGTTGTAGCAGCAAACATGCTGCCACTGAGCAGCCACATTCCAATCAGCGAGACGACTGCCGAGGCCACGAAATAGAGCAGAAACCAACTGATCAGGAGCCCCATCGCCGGCAAACCCATGATCATCAAGTATTCCTTCAGCTGCTTCTCCTTCTCAGACACGACGTCACGAACCAATCGCACGTAGGGCCATAGAAACAAGTAGGCCATGTAGAAAACAATATTGCTTTCAAGCGGTCCGGCAACAGTGTTCGCGGGTCGGCTCGGCAGCGCCGAAACACTCAAAGTGTCCAGCTCGTCACTCGAAGCCGCCTTCGTGATGAGGTTCGACAGGAAGTACTGGATCTCAGTAGGGAGGTCTCCTTTTCCCACTGCAATTCGACACGCCGGAACGCTTCGTCCAAGTGGTGACGTCGCCGGGAAATCGCCCCACTGCAGATTGCCGACATCCAGCATCTTGTTCACCGTCTGGCAAATAATTTCCGGAGACAGCGAACGGAGGTCCACCTTTTCCTTATTCGTAAAACTGGTCGTGTTTTCGCGGATGAGCATGTTTAGCGACATTTGGAACGGCAAAATATTCGGGAACAGCAACGTGCGGTTAAACGTCAGGTCTTTCGAGAAGAACTTGGACAACTGATCTTCCGATTCCTCTTCCGACGGGTCGTTCATGCTTTTCTGGTAAAATAGCGCCAGCAACTCCAGCGGATGCGAAGCATCATCTCCACTTTCCACCTCCGCTCTTCTCACATCCAGCCCGGCGTAAATGTTCCATCCGCTTTCCTTCGGAAACTCCAACATCACTTGGTTCGCCTCGTCATTCGACGCAGTGTCATTGAACGGGATAATTTTGGTCTTTTCCACAAAACTGGAAATGCCCAACTCCGTTGCGGCTGGATATTGTCTACATGCAAACACCCAGCATCAAAACGCATATTAGCACAATTATCATTGGCAATAAACATTGTCAACCCATTTTTTTCATTTACCTGTCGAGGTACTGCAGAAACAGTTGCGAGTCTTCCCGTTGCAAAAATGCCAGACTCTGGTTGCTTTTTGCCAGCAGCAATGGCAACGCGGCCAGCAACAATGTCGCAGGTTCGTTTTTCACTTGTTGCACTTGCCCCTCCTCGGCCAGTTCTTCTGTGATATTGTCTTCACCCAGCGCGCGCCCCATGGCACCGAAGGTCGCGAGTCCCCCGCCGGGCGTCACCAGCTGCGCGTTGTACTCGCACATCTTCTGGATGAGCAGCAGCAGCAGCCCCAGCGGGATGACGATGTCCGTCACGAGCGCCGGGAACAGCCACTGCCGCTGGCCCATGCGCCCGCGGTTGAAGCGGCTCTCGCGCTGCTTCACGCGCCAGTTCTTCCATAGCAGCACGCCCACGCTGCTCCACAGACCTGCCATCTCTCCAACTGAGCAATGACGCGTGCCCACTGCACTGCAGGATTCTGAGCGGGATGGGAACGCGAGCTGACTCCGACGGCGCTCGAAATTATATCCGGATACGAGAACTCATATACGGATAGTTTGCATACCAACTGTAAGCTTAATTTCTCAGGACGAATCGATATGATAGCCTGACGTTTTTCATAACACAAATGGCTACACTCGTTTCTTTTTACAAGATGTGGGGCCGCAGTCGCCAATCCTTGCCCGTGTCGGCGACGCTGCCCTGGTAACGCCTCAAACGGAAATCGTGCCAGCTGATCGGGCGGTAGTTGGTCACGTCGCCAGGCTTCACTACTATGGGCTCCACCTGTGCCTTGACGGACGGGTTGTAGAAGAACGGGGCCGAAAAGCGACTAGCTCTGCCGTTTGCCAACACGCGGTGGATCGGGGGCCACGAACTAGTCGTTGGGCCATACTTGCACCATGTCGCCGATGTTGATCGTGCAGTTCCCGCGGCGGTACGTTGGTCCACGTTTGAGAGCCATGGTGAAACGCCACTTCGTCGTCCTAGTGAGAGCGCCAGGGTCTGTGTGGTGGTAGACGCCCATGGTCTTCTCCGGGTCTTCGGTCGCAGGGTAAGTAGTGGTTCAGTCGAATGCGGCTCGAATTGTCCTCAAGAAAGAACTGGTCGAAGCAGGTGAGCTCTTTGCCGAGCGCCACGGCAAAGACCCTGAGCAGGCGGCGCGCGGCGTACTGCATCTTGTTGAAATATGTGGCCATCTCATTGCGGAAACCCGGCAAAGTTTCCTCACTCACCCACTGGTCTTCGTCGTCTCCAAGGCACCGGTGCTAGTCGTTGGCGGGTCCGTCTTCGTTGGCGCCAGCAAAGTCGAAGATCTTTGCAGTCCATCTTGTTCTTCGTGAGTTCGTGTTCAACGCATCCACGCGAGTTGGTCGACGTGCGTCGCACGGTGCGCTTGATGTCCTTGGGGAGACGGAAGAAAGAGCACATGGTCTCCTGGAACTTGGCCACCTCCTGCTCGGACAGTCCGTGGTTGGTGATGTAGAAGAATCCCCACTCGCTAGCTGCGGCACGGATCTCCTCAATGGTCTTGTGAATAGCTCCGTCCTAGCGTGATGTTCACCTCGGTGTCGGTAGGGGAGGCCATGAGGGCAGCAATGTCAACGGCTGGAACTTGGCGGACGTCCATATTGGTAGCTCTATTGGTGTCTTGCTATTAAGCTCGGGAGTGGAGGAATGAGGGACCTTTTAAGTTTAAAAACGCAGCCAGCATGCGCTCTCAGCATACAGGTTTGTCATGGCTGCCCTGACACCGCTCGCTTTGATTCTACATACCTTGACGCCGACACGGTAGGCAGAGTGTGCTTGGGAATTACAGCTTTCATCTCATCCGACGCGTCCTATCGGGCGGTGTGAAGGTCATTCGTACTTTGCCAAAGTACGAATCCAGTCCACCCAGGTACATACATGTACGACAGTGATCAAGGCGAGTGCGAGTGGAGTCCACACGCAAGAAAACTCACACACAAGTTCGGTATTTCTACTCTGGACTTGACGCTCCACTGAGCCGTTTTCCAGCGATGTGGTCGACACAAAACTGCTTCAAAGAGACGCATCATTGATGAGCTCCATGCAGCAAAGGCTCGAAGCTCGACGTTGGCAGAACAAGACGAGCGGTCGGCAAGACACGTGCCTCCAGCCAAGCCAAGCCAAGCGACGATGGACCTGATTAACGCGGTCTGGCGCTTCTTGTTCGGCGGAGACAAGGACGTGGCCAAGGGGCAGAAGGTGCTCGAGCGCATCCAGGAGCTGCTGGTTCAGGCCATCACCAAGTACGAGGGCGCGCCGCACGCGCTGACGCCCGAGGAGATCGCGCCCATTAAGGGCTTCTGCGACCAGCTCTTCCCCGCCAATTGTAACGCTTTGAAGTGAATTTACTATTTTATTAGCTCTGGTGGGGGGCTCACCGGCGTCTTGTCTTGTAGTCCAGCTCAAGATGCCGGGCACGGAGGGCAGCGGGCCCGAGCGCCCCAAGTGCGTGCACTACGAGCACGTCTACGAGGACGAGACGTTCTCCATCGGGTAGGCTACTTAGCCGCTAGTTTGACAACGGTGACTCGTCTATTCTGATCGTTTTCGTTATCTGCCGTGCTGATGCTACCGGTAAAAGGATCTTCATCTTGCCACCCGGCGTGTCCATTCCGCTGCACGACCACCCGAGCATGAGCGTGATCTCGCGCGTGCTGTACGGCTCGCTGCACGTCAAGTCGTACGACCTCGTCAAGGACGGCGCCGCACCAAGCGGCAAGAAGCAGATGGCGCATCTCCGCGCGGACGAGGTCCTCACGGCCCCGCACACGACGGAGCTGCTGCCGGACGTCGGCAACCTACACGAACTCGTCGGCGGTAACGACATCGGCTGCGCGTTCCTCGACATCATCACGCCGCCCTACGACGCCAACGAAGGACGCGACTGCACCTACTTCCATGTGGTGGGCTCGTCCGATAGTCAGGACAACAACGGCAAGAAGCTCGTAATGCTCGAGCCGTACGACCCGCAGGACTTTGACGTCGCCACAGAGGTCTACCGCGGCCCACATTTGCAGCGTTATGTGAGCTAAAGAAACGGAGCAAGTAGCCCAGCCCAGTCATCATCCATCTACTACCAAATGTACGCCTTCAATAAGCGATTGAAAACTTGACAACATCGCAGCCCTCAACAGCACGCCACCACCAGTAGCAACAGCAGTAAAGAAGACAAGTAGTATACCAGTAAAAGGTGGAGCTCAAAAGAATATCATTTCAACCGAATTGATAGACTAGGAAGAAGTCACTTAGTTCTCCGACGGCATCGAGCGCAGGATGTCCGAGTCACCGGCGTCCAGGATGCACATGCACGACACGCGGAAGTACTTGCCGCAAGCCGTACCGAGGTCGTTGTTGGTGCCCGTGAAGTGGTGCACGCCGGTCTTGGCCAGCATCGAGTAGTACTCGACCTCCGACTTGCGGAGCGGGGGCGTGTTCGAGGCCAGGATCACGAGCTTGGCCTTGCCGCTGCGCAGGTTCTTCAGGGTCTGCTTGTAGCCCAGAGCGACCTTACCGGAGCGCATCACCAGCTGCAGGCGCGAGTTGATGTTGTCCGCGGACTTCTTCTGCTCATAGGGAAGGGGGCGGAACGAAGAATTAATACACAACCAGTTTCCTCCATCGAACGAGAGCGCAAGCGCTCCCTTTCCCATCCGTTCGACTTCGCAGGAGAGACAAGAACGCCTCTAGAGGCGGTCTAGCCCAGCCACAGGCGCAGCGACCTATTGCCAAAGTGCCGTGCCTGCCACCCGACCGTCGGCCTATGAGAGCGACGGGAGCGGGCAGTGGAGGGGCGCGAAGAGCGAGCGACGTGGATGAAGAACCTCGTCCACCGGATGGAAAAGCGAGCAGCGAGCAGCGAGCAGCGCCAAAAGGGAATCGTGCTCAGGTCCATACCGACTTCTTAGAGGCAACCATCTTGATCTTGATTCGTTCTGTAGCTCCACGGAATTACAAGTGAGCGGAAGCGACAAGCTGCGCTGCTGCCGCTGCGGGCGCTCATCCACCAACCAAAATGTGGGGTGGGCCACATCGAACACATTTGATTGGCGCGCAGAAACGAGCGGGGATTGGCTGAAAGTGAATTTACGACCATCGAAATCCCGAGCGGGGATTCCCCTGCACCAAGTTGGTCATCAGAGAACATGCTTCCAAATATGAAAGGCTTGTCGACGGCTGAATACGAACCTATTCGGCAGGATCCTAAGTCTGTTTGGTTATCATACTTGTGTCCTGGAAGGTGGAGGTGCTTTGTGTTTCAGTGAGGTTGTCGACCAAACCTTAGATAGACGAACGTTGATTGAGTTAGTTTTCCTCCAAACTTTGATTCATGATAGATAGTCTCGTGACAGCGTTATCGATGCTGGCTATTCAATCATCAATAGCTGACATGGGCGTCTCGCTGCCACCTTCGTGCATTTTGCGCCTTAGGAATTGGCAACATCGATGGCGCCGTTGATCTTGAAGTCGCCAATCTGGTTCTCCTTGCCCAAGTCGGCGTAGTTGCCTCGAGCACGTGCCACAATGTACTCCAAAAAGCTAAAGGGGCGATAGTTGGGCACCTCACTTTCCTTCACCACAATAGGCTCCACCTGCACGTCGTACGCCGGAAGGTAAAAGAACGGAGCTGAGAACCGACTGGCCTTGTCGGTAGCCAGCACGCGGTGCAATGGCGCCACAAATTTGTCATTGGACCACACTTGAATCAGATCACCCGTGTTGATGGTGTACGTGCCCGTGCGCGGTGGCACGTTGACCCACGAATTTGACTCTCGATGTAGCACTTGGAGCGAAGCCACATCGTCATCTTGCAGCAAAATGGTAAGAGCGACCGAGTCCGTGTGATGGTGAACGCCCATGGCCTTCTCCGGCTCGGGGGCAATGGGGTAGTGGTTCAGCCTCATTACACTGGGATGATTTCCTTGGAAGAACTTGTCGAAGAAGGTAGGGTCTTTGCCCAACGCAACAGCAAACAACTTCATCAATCGCCGCGACATGTACGCCATCTTCTCGAAGTACGTTTGCATCTCGTGGCGGAATCCAGGGAGCGTCTCCTCGTCCAGCCACTGGTTTTCCATTTTCCCCCGTCGTTTGTGTTCCTCTTTTGGCGGATCATCCTCGTGGGCCCCGGTGAAGTCGAAGCACTCCTTCCAATCCGTTTTGTTCTTGGTAAGCTCCTTCTCGACGTACCCACGGATATTCGCTTCGGTACGCGCGATGCTGCGCTTGGTCTCTGCTGGGAGACGGAAGAAGGAGCGCATGCTCTCTCGGAACTTCTCCATCTCCTGCTCAGGTAGTCCGTGGTGGGTGACGTAGAAGAAGCCCCACTCGCTGGCAGCAGCGCGGATGTGCTCGAGGACCTCACGAAGAGCGGTGTTTTCGGTATTACGTAGCGCGGCGTCAACTTCGGCGTCGGTAGTGAGCGCCATGAGCGCTGCGATGTCGACAACGGGCACTTGGTGGACCTCCATTTTTTTCCTTGGCAGATTCTGTTCAGAGGCGACGATTGGCACAAAAGTAGCCACCGGTGATGGTATCCGACCAACCGGTAGGAAAACTGGCCTTGGGGGCCCAAGACTGGCGTCCTGCAGATGCCAACGCCTTGGCAGTCAAATCTGTGTGTAGAATTCCAGGCACCTATGACGGGTGAATGAATGTACTATAATACATGTACCGTAGTATTTGTGGACAGCCCGTGCTCTTAGCACGAGAAGAGCACCGGGTGTCATTGAGCAACCGCGCGCCAGTGACAATTGATCTCACGGAAGGTTGACGCGCGCGGCGTGGCGTGCGGCGATCGAAGAAGCAGTCAGTCGGAGGCAGAGCAGGGCGAGACGGTGGCAGGAAGGACTACGGGCACAAGATCGAAGGGAGCGGCGTTGAAGTTGCAGACTGATGGCGGAGCGACGACTGTGGAAGATCGCGGGAGGAGAGCGGACACGGCGGAGAGGACAGCAGCGGAGTATTGACGGAGGGCAAGGCGACATGTGGCTACACGACGAGAGGCCAGGAGGCCACGAAGGGAGAAGGCCCCTCACGAAGTACGAGCGGTAGCTAGGCAGTAGGCTAGACGACGGGTGAGAGCTCTGTGCGTGCGGCCTGCCGCACACCTCTCAGTTGCTATTTGGACGAGTCGAGTGCAAGTAAGCAGCTAATCAATACGCGTGGGGTTCTGCGGCATACGGGCCGGCCCTACCCAACAACGAACGAGGTTTCCTACGCTCCGTACTGCGACAATACGGGTCGGCGGCAGCGCAGCGAGTAAAGCACAAGGTACTGCGGCGGAGTGCAGTGGCGCGAAGATGAGGATGAGACGCATAGGGTGGCTGGGGTCCGTGTGGTAGCGCCCACGGGGGCTGCGGTGCCTATTGATGGCGCTTTGGCCGTGCGACGAGGTGAGGCCTGGAGCGCTTATGCGCCTGGAAAAGTCCACCTCCGAACCTATACGAGTGTATATTTACGTGCACGAGGGCGGGTCCACAGACCTACCGGAAAGGTTGCCGACTGCCAGAAGTGTCCTCTCCCAAGCTGTCCCTGTCGGATTGACAATCGGTCGATCCCCCCTACGTTAGTCGGCGACGCCCTCCTCTAGCTGCCTGCCCGCGCAATCACCTAGCTTCCTCTAAGTTGAATTGGAGCTCAAGAGCGGCGTAAGCCGACATATTAATCCTCCAATACCGAAAGAACTCAGTACAGGGCTACTGACTCAGCAGCCCTTGTTGACCAGCAGCAGTATATCTCAAAGATACGAAAAGCCAACACAACCAGCGTTCCGCATGTGGATTCTGCTATCGACGAGTGCACAAGCCATTGTCTGCTGGCCACACATGTCTTTCAGCTGCACAAAGCACCACATTGCAACAGGTGGGGCTGTTTGCTGGCTGCACTTGGCATGAGCCACAAACTTAGCAATGCATCCACGTCGCTGTCAATTGGAACTCTCAGGTTCTTTTTTGGAGATCGACATATCAAACCAAACCGAACGTTCGAAACGTCGTTTTTGGTTCGTTGGCTGATTTTTTTATTTTGCTTTCTTTTCCCTCCGCAAGGGAAACACGCCGCGATTCCGTCTCCTTGGCTTCATCCAGTTGCCACGACCGGTTGACTTCTACGAACGCAAGCGGGTAAGGCCTCTCTACGGCTTCTCGATCTGCATCCCAGACGCTCATCTCTCTTCTCCCGGACAACAGCAAGCCCACAAAATGGCAGGGCGCAAGCGAGGCGAGCAATGGGACTATTTCGGCAAGGAATATGTGGATCCAAACTTCTTGACGAAGCGAGCGAAGTGCAATCACAGCGAGTCGTTGGCGATTCATACCTCGATGATTTTGCATGCATAGTTTGAAGTTCTTGAGCTGGTACACGAGTCGTGGGTCCAGTTTAATTCCAAATAAAATACCAAATGGAATCATGGATTGAAAAATAATGGTTTTAGAATGATTTTAAATCGATGCATTTAATCGGCCGTCTAATCGAAAGGCAAGAGTGGCACGCTGACCTCCAACTTGGAGGAGTCCAAGCGAGTGGTGAGGCCCAGGTGACAGCTCACGCTATGTCGCTACTACCTCCCCGTCGCCTTGTGCGTGTCCGGCGGCAAGATGCCGTGCCAATCCACTTCGATCCTACTTGAGCTCGCAGAGCTGAAGCATTCGGCCACACTGTCGAAAGATACGTTGGTAGTCGACTAGAGCAATGCGTTCAATACCATGTATGACCACAATTACATTTTGGGGGCACTACCTGTATTTACTCCTTCGGGCATGACAGCACAAGGCTTTGTTGCTGCCAACATCGACACGGCAGTGCAGGAGTGCCTTCTCATCCGCTCGAACGGCACCACGTTACTGTATCACGTCACTGCAAAAGACAATCCAAGAGTACTCCTTGGCAATCTATTTCGCGCCAAGCCACGATCGAAGCTGCGACTATCGCCGACTGGTGCGATGGCGCGACAGACGTGAGACTTGCCTGCTGTGTCGCGCTGGACGAGTGGACACTCGTCCAAAGGGAGGTGATTTTGACAGCGCGCCTCCCGCTGGAGACAGCGCCCCTGTACTATCCTGATCACACAGAAAAGACTGCATTACCAAAAGTTGTAACAATCCCAATCCATCGTACCAGTAGAGCGAAAAGAGCGTTATCGCGTAGGAGCCATGAACATGTTTCTAGAAGATCGCGAGGCACCCGTCGAATCCCGTCGGCTTTCGAGTATAATGTGAGTCTTGGAGAAA
>LGTU01000701.1:0-20127 GCA_001314425.1 Phytophthora pluvialis | reverse complement strand
GCTGAATTGACGGAGCAATTTGCACTTCCTCCACGATGCGGAATTGTCTCGAAAGACGGATTTACTCAATATTTTGGGCCCTTTGCAAGTCGCGCGTATCGAAGTCTTCTGGAACCACCGAACATCGACACCGCTTCGTATCACGAGTTATGCCTGATAGAAGGAGTGGGAGACGCAACCGCCCAAACAATTATTAACGAGAAAAAATAAAGAGGACGGTTTTCAAGCCACGAAGACGCAGTGAGACGACTCGATTTGAACAAGAAGTGCAAGACAGCGGGGATTCTCGGTGCTTTGGTTTACGATGGCTAAAGACAAGAAGCTGATTTCAACTGAGCTTGTGAGTCTGTTGCATCCAATACATCGGTAGGTGTTGCCTAAAATTTATTGATCACTTTATTTGAGTTTATAAAGGAGCAGTCATTCCCCCGCAGTAGGACCCACGACCACCAAAACGAGACAGGCTAGCCCATGTTGTAACGAGTTAAATGAAAAACGGTTCTGCTGCAGCATGTGAATGGGGGTGCGGAAGCTACAGGACCGACCGCGCAAGATTCCACGCACGTTACTTCAAGACAGCCAGGTGGCGGCATTTTATGATGTCGAAAACTTGATGGGGCTGCTAATTGCAAAGCCAAGTCGGCTGCTTAAGTTTCCAGTGCTGATTGAGAAAAGAAGCACGAAGGAGAATGTACCTGGCGTACCGAGCACGTGGATGAATTGCAAGGGCGAATGGGTATTCGAGTTCAGTTCCACTCGTGGAATAAGTAACATAATACATCTCACCATTATTGTGAAGTGCAAGGGCGTTTACATATGCTATCTGACGGATCTTCGCGACCTGGAGTGCCAGGAGCTGGCTGGAGCAATTCGGTTTGCTAGCATCATGGGGCATGGCATCGTTTTCAGCTGTAATAATCCATTCCAGGAGTGTATCAAACCTGAGCTACGTGAGCACTTCAGACAGTACGAGTACGACTGGTTTCCGCGCGACTACGACACGAAGGTGGCTAAAAGTTAATGGCACGTGCTGCTGCGCCCAACTGAAACACATGTGACGAGGCATTCATGCCCAACTGATACCCAACTTGGCATTAAAGCAACCATTTGAGACCAACATGCGCCCACACGAGCACGAATGACGCCCAACTGAAAAGATCCAGACATCCCTCGTATACGTATAACTGGATATGCGTACACAGAGCGGGGAAAGTCGGAGCAGGAGTTCGCTTGTTCTCGTAGCCTGAGTGGCCGCTACATCACAAAGCACTTAGGCACACACGAAGAATCAATATCATTTTACGACCGGGGTCAACTTGGAGAAGCATGAGAGTAGAAACTATATATTGAAAGTTAGCCGTAGAACTCTGCCTGGTCTAACGTACAAGCACATACGGAGGTAGCGGTATCGCATACACTGCAAGGTCTTCTTAGCCCCTGCTTTGCGGAGCTCATTTGCGCCAGTCCGAATAAACAATATTTGGCTAGATAAATATTGTACGCCACGGCTTGGCTGCGGCTGACAAGATCACGCTTTTACCCCAGCCACAACAAGGCATCGGTGTTGAATAGGCTGAGCGGCTGCACCTCATCTAGAAGAACTCCACAGTTGAAGGCGACCAGGGCGCGAGTATATCATTCTGCGGTTCATTGTTTAGTCTTCGACTCGAGCTTTCTTGAGACAACTGTGGGCGTTGAGGCCACCGTATCCACATCTATGTAGTGCATCGACGGACAGTTGCCGGACCACGGTCTATTGCAAGTGTTGCAGATTGGGACTCTTTGCGTTTTCGTTTTTTAGGTCGTTGTGGCTGGGCAAGCCGTGGCGTACAATATTTATTTAGCACATATTGTTTATTCGGATTGTAAAAAGTTTAGAAATTATTAGCACGTCACGGCGGTCGCCGCCTGTGGGAGCAACTAGGTCGTCTGCGACTTGGCTGGGAATACCTGTGGTGTGACGTGGTTGGCGATGTGCGATTCTAGTTTTTTTTTTTCCTGAAGGTGTGCGTGTTTTACCGCTGCCTACGTAAGTTGGTTGGAGGACGATCTCCGGTGCACGAAAATCACGTTTCTTTGGATAGCTAGCATTCTGGCGCCGAATCCCCTTTTGGGGTCCATATAAACTGCAGGTGAGCTGCTGGCTCTTGCCTTGGTGCTTTGCTACTGGGGTCGGGGCCATCGTCTTCATCCTGCACACGGCAACTAGCTTCGTCCCGCGTCGCAACGACTGTCTGCTTACGCTTCGCATGTAATCGCGCATGTAAAGCGCCCGCGTAACTGCGTCGAAAGCAGGTCCTAGTCACATCACATCTCGTCAAACCACATTGAAAGCAGGCCCTAGTCCCATCTCGTCAAGTTACGTATTACGCAGTCACGATCACGGAATTAAGGGCTGTCCATTACCATTCTGGTATTCCCAGTATAATGTCAACTACATGTATGGTACTACTGTAGTATATCTGTACAATTTGAGTGTTGATGCCGTCGATACCTAACTTAGTGTGTCGGCATTGCCCCTCGATGCAAAGTGTTGGCCGAGATCCAGATAAGCCATGGAAGGAACGCATGCGCTTCGCCTGCTCGAATGTGAGCTGCGCGTGTGTGGCAAAACAACGGTGTTACATGCCGTGGTCTGTGACGCGTCGGTGGTCGATCCGAAAGAGCTACAATGGGTCGTGCACGTACCGGTATAGTGTTCAGGAGTGGTTTTGACTTCGAAGTGTGTTTAATTCGCTATAGACTATCTCCGCCTATACGTTTATAGCGGCACCGAAAGCGAAATGCACGACTGTAGTCTCACCATGACTGCGCTCTAACAGCAGGTTTTGACTTCCAAATGTGTTCAATTCGCTATACTATATATGTTTATACATGTAGCGGTTGTGTCTTACTTGCCAAAATACCAAACAAACAGCAGTCCATGACTGCGCTCTAGCAGCAGGTTGTGGTCGAGGAGCGCCACCGTAGTGCTGACACCAATGGTGGAGGTACCATTGATAAGACTTCACTCGTGATTCTTGCGTATGCATATCGATATGGGATGGCCATTGTCGACGCCGCCACGAACGAGCGGCCTGGGGGTACGGACAGTGGACAGACAGCAGAGCCTTGACAGCGGCGCAAATCGTAGCCGAGGCAAAAAGGCAGGAGCGAAGGGGCAACACGTTGCAGTTTTGCCTGCTTGCAACGTGTTTATCAGCTCGTCTCCCACAGCACACGTCGTACATCCAGGACCAAGCGACTCTCAGGTCGAGCGCTTCCTGCGCACGGCTGCACTGAATACTTGGAGGTGAGTCCGTGGCAGCAGTGCAGATTGCTCTGTGCAGTGCAGTCTGCTGACCCCTAGCCGCGATATTGACTTTTTTTATCGACAGGGGCCTGTTTCTGCGCGGCTACACGTCCTGCTTGGAGGCCGTTCCTCCAGCGCCGCCACTGCTCGACGCGTGGCCAAGCGACGGACTCGCAGCTTCGCTTGCGCTAGTTATGCTGCAGCTATTGTAGGGGGTGTTGGCAGCGCCTTCGGCAGCTTGGTGGGCTCGAAACGGCCTGTTCACGCTCTCGCCGAAGGTTTCACTTGGCATTTGTATGGTTGACTTGGGATTTGTAAGAGGTTGCACCCCACGTTACAGCGTGATGCTACACACGCACGAACAGACCTCCTGTATGCGCTGCATCGCACTGAGATCCCCGCATAGTGAGCGCCTGATAGGGAGGGGGTGTTTTACGCGCTGCTCTGGCCTCCAATTAGGAGCTCCAGCCAGTCCCCGTTCCCCCGAAGAAGAGTCCCAGCAGCAGAGAGACGAACAGGACGACGCCATGGATCTCTCCATGATCCTCAGCCCCGCCGTCGACGGGGAGGAGACCGCCGTGCGCGGCCCTCCTCCGCACGAGGGCCGCGAGTCCAGCCGCGAGTGGAGCTCCGACGAGCTCCAGTGTGCCGTGGCGATCCTCCAGGACTTCCAGCAGCCGCCGAGCGCGACTGCCAAACCGCCCACGGCGTCTCAGGATGACGCGAAGCAAGCATGGCACTGCAGCACTGGCCTGGAACCAGCCTACCAACAGGAGGAGGACGACATTGAGGTGAAGCCATCCATCCAACGTCTCGACGACGAGGTCCAAGCGGCGGCAGGCCACGACGACGGGAAGGAAAACAACAAGAGAGGAGCCCAGCAGCAGAACGCTGTCACGGGAGTGTGGGGCGGGGACGACAGTATGTCCAAGCTAGACCTTCTGGTCCAGGCAGACGCCGTCATCAAGCGACGTCGTCCAAACGTGTCGCCGCCCCTCGCCGGTGACAAACCGCAGTATCTGCGCAGTGGGGTGTGGTCTCGTGCTGAAGAAGAGTACGCAGCGGCACTCGTATCGTACTTCCTCCAAGGACTGCTCGACCAGCCCGAGGGCACGACACTGCGCAAGTTCTTAGCCGAGCAGCTGTGTTGCAACCGCCGCCGTGTTTCGATGAAGCTAGCCACGGAGTCGCTGGCAGGCCAGAAAATACCACGCAAAGTGGGGGCCTCCGTGTTCGTAGCTGCCCAGTTTCCACCGACTAGGGAGGATCGCCAGGAAGTCGAGCGTGTGTTGGAAGACCTTCGAGACGCCAACTTTAGCCTTGGACTGGAGCGTGGCCGCTACCAGGACGGGGACGCGCATCGCAAGCCCTTTCATGTGGATGAAGAGGCTGATGAAGACCACACCCTTCGCCTTCACTACGAACGGAAGAAAAGGTCGGCTCGGAATGGACTCAAACCCAAGCGTGGCAAGCCCATGATCATACGCACAGGCTTCGAGTCCGCTGAAGAGGAGGAGTTTGTCACGACAATGTTCGAGTTCTTTATGGCTGGTGTTCTGGGCCTACCAGAAGGCACAAAGCTTGTGAGCTATCTGTGCCAGCAACTAGGCTGCACCCCTAAGCATTTATCCATGAAATTGGCGCCGCGGCACATGGGCGAACGCAGGTTTCCGGACAATGTCGGCTCCATCACGTACATGGGCAAGCAAGCAGGGGACTCTAGCTTGAAGGATGACTTCTCCGAGGAGCTCTTTGAAATGGAAAGCCGTCTGACCGAGCTGCGCGTAGCTCACGAGGAAGCACATAAGAACGCCCCTCCCCCGGTTGTGACACCCGTCAAGCGTGAGCGCAAGACAAGCACAGCTAGCGTGTCCAGCACAGGAACAGCCAGCGTGACCAGTACACCGAGCGCAAGCCCCGTGCGCTCCTTCCGGCGCAGCGGCCCGTGGTCTCATGACGAAGAGGTCTATGCAGCAGCACTGATCGACTGCTTCTTTAAGGGCGTACTGGACATTACCGAGGGCACTACACTCCGAGCCTTTCTGTCGTCTCGGCTGTGCTGCAACCCCATGCGCATTTCCAAGAAGCTCGCGAGCGAGTGCATTGCCGAGATTCGCATCCCGAAGAAGCTGGGCTCCTCAACCTACGTGCTCCGTGCCGAGGTGACCCCGGAGGAGCAAGTCGATACAGAGGAGGCTCTGCGAAGCTTGCAGTACACGTATCTGCACTCGAGCTCGGGGAGGCGTGGCTCTGTGCTGGGATCAAAGCGCCCGCGGTCGTCTCGTACCCGTTCGCGAGCCGCGATTGCCCCACTTGGCATGGACTCGGATGCCACCGAGTCGGATTCCGATGCTCATAGCGTCGCATCCTCTAGGACCCATGGACAGAGCCTCGAGAAGCTCCTGAAGACGGAGAAGGCACAGTCGTCGGTGCAGGAAGCGCTGGGGCGACGGATTCAAGAGACCCACTCCAGCCCAGAGGTGGCAGCACTGAAGGAGCAACTAGCGTAGGAAATATGCTGAGGGTCCGTTTGGGCAGGACAAACTATAAGCCATGCGTGCAGTTTACAATACCATTTATGCATTTCCATATAACGAGAGAGGAATCCATATCGCCACACACAATTGCGCTTCAGCCGCAGCGCTCTGATAGGCTGCCGCTTAGGAAAAGTACCCCCATACAAAATCCAAATCACTGCAGTCAATCCACGCACAGATCGTCGCCACCAGCATGGCAAGCCGCTTCCCCCTGCAGCAGCCGACAGTCCAGGACCCAGCCAATACTGACGGGGCCGCAACTCCCTCGGCAGCAAGGGCTTCCCCCTTTGCGTCTGGGTAGGCCTCTTTTCGCCTCCGTGCACGAACCTACGCGCCGCTGTTCTCACCTGTAGACTCTTCTCCGTAGGCCCGTAGCGATGGTAAATCAGATTCGACCCGGGTTCGGCGCGCCCGGACAGTTCCCAGGTGCGCTCTGCTCTATGCTGTAGAAAGCGGGTCTGTATGTTGCTCACGCTGTGCTTGCCTGTGCTGCTCAGGTCACGCGGTGCGCGCTGCACCGACGCAGCTGTCCACGCCCCTGGTCCCGCAGCGACATCTATCGGCGTCGATGGCCAGCACTTCCTCCGATCCCTCACCCTCACTCTTTGGAGACAGACCTGACGCCCAGTCAGACACTGCGAGCGACTTGTTCGAACAAGCTACACCGCCGGCAACTCAAGCTGCGGCCGATCTTTTCGGTCAATCTGCGCGCGCATCTTCCCAACGGTATCGGTCCAGCACCGACCCATTTGGCAGCCCGTCTGGACCAGCACCACCGTTCCAGATGCAGCAAGCGCACGACGACGTACCGAGGGAGGCTAGTCGAACGTTGCCTGACGAGTTATTCGGTCCGACCTCCGCACCAGGGCAACCAAGCCAGCGGAACGCCTACGAAAACCTGTTTGGCAGTCCAGATAAAGCGTCGCCAGCGGCTGCCCCCAGGCTGTCACGGCATTCGTCGCTTAGCTCCTCGCAAAGCCCGACACCTTCACCATTTAGCAAATCCCTCCCCCCTCCACCTCAGCGAGCTAACCAGCAATATGTCCCGTATCAACAGCAGCAGCAACAGCAGCAGTCATCTTCGCGGCCGTTTGGACAAGCACCACCTCCTGCTGCACCATTTTTGGGCTATGCGGACAACACTCGGTCGCAGTCTTTCCGTGCCACTGCAGCATCAGCATCTACACCGGGATCGCTGTTCCTAGACGCACGAAAGGCCCCCTCCCCGGCAAGGTCTGTTCCCCCTGCAGCACCAGCGGCTCATCCAGCCCCCCCTCGAATCACGCTTGAAGCTCCGTCCTCAGACGAGCTTGTCGATGAGTTTTTGAAAATGCCAGTTGACGAGCGCTTTGCGCGGTCCGAGAATGCGACTCCGCCCGCTAGCAAGTTGCTTCTTGCAGATATCCCAGACACGGTGGAAGGATTGGAAGCGCTATATGTGCAGAAGCGATGGAAATCGTTGACGAAAAAGTCGCTCTCGATGCTGCAGAATCCGTCGAAAGATATAAACGTGACGCTGGAAATTAAGTCGTGGTGGCTTGCTGGGCTCATCAAGGAGGGCCACTACGACAATGCAGCGAGTGTGCTGGACCAAATTGGCAATCTTGATGACATATCCGTTGCAGGTGGGGGCACCCCATTTATGCCTATTCGTCTGCTTCTCCTCCAAGCGCTGCTGAGCAAGTGCCAAGGAAAATCTGTGAATCATGAGAAGCAGTTATCCCACCTGATAATGCGACTGCGAAGCGCAATTCAGCAGAACGAGGCGATGGCTCTTCTGGGTGTTGATCTAAAAGCAGCTACGCGTTGGCTACGAATCGCACAGTTTGCACTCGCGAATCACCTCGTGTACCAGCAAAAGTTCATGCTAGCTCTACGCATCTGCTCTCAGATTGATGTACGTGAAGGCGACTGGAGAGGGAAAAAAACTCTTCTTGTTGTACGGGTGACTTACGGTAGTGTTGATGCCATGTTTTTAACAGGTCCAGTACCTGGAGGATCAAGAAAAGGTTGTTGTGTTGTCCCGCGTGGGGCGTATCCGTCTGCAGATGGGCGACCTGACGGCAGCAGAAAAGTTGTTCGAGGCTGCTCGCTGTCACACCGGTCTACTGAAGCAGGGCAGTGGTGCAACGGCGGAAGTGGTGACAGAGCTGGAATCACGCCTGCTATTGAATGACGGCCTGTTGTTTTTTTCCCAGAATAAGCTGCAAGAAGCTCTGAGTGCATTCGACTCCATTCTGTATTTGCAGAACTCCCAAGTCGCGACTGCCGCGAGCTCTGATACAGAGCTTTTCCTGGAGGAAAATGTTGTTTGCTCGGCTGTCAACAACTACGCCATCTGCGCCCTTTACTGTTGCGACGTCAAGGCAGCTGTGGCTGCGCTGGAGCGGATGATCAGGTCGAACCCGCAGCGGTTCCTCAACGGCGTGGTTGTGTTCAATCTCAGCTCGCTCTACGATCTTCTGTTTGACAACGCCACGAGCAAGAGCCGAAAAGAAATGATGAAGAAGATCGCCCACCTGTACGACCTCGAGCATATCGACCAAGCCGCCTACCGCATCTAATGAAAGAGCGTTGCAAGGCTGGCTTATACTTTCTGTTTTTTAGTCGCTTCTTGGTTGTCGCCGCTATCACAGCCGGTCGGTCCTTCCTCGCCGTCTTCGTCGCCGCCGAAGTGAATATGACCACCTGTCGCTGGTTTCCGGTGCCTCTTTTTCTTCTTTCCCGTGGCGGCATTGGTGCTCACCGAGTCTTCAGCCTTGGAGTTCTCTGGCGCGTTAGCGCTTTCCGCTTTGTCGCTAGCACTGCTTGCAGCTACGTCTGCGTCTGGGTGTGGGTCTGCGCGGGACAGCCGGAGCTTCAACTGCTCCTTCATCTCAAGCCACCGCGTCTTGCTCATGACGCGAATTCCATACAGGTCGGGGCCCGAGGACGTGGCAGCAGCTTTGTCAGCGGCACTTTGCTCGGAGAACTCCACGAAGCCGAACCCCTTGAACTTTTTGCTCTGCGGGAATCTCGGCAGACTCACCAAGTTCACCTTGCCGAACTTGGCGAAGGCTCGCCGCAGCGAATCATGGTCGTCCGTGGCGCTGAAGCTGTCGATGTAAATGGTGCGGGTGTCTGTAGCAGCAGAAAGGAGAGATGCAAGGCGCGTGAGTTGCCTATTGTATCACCTCGTCCCATTGCGTCCGCCGCACCTGCTTCGCGGTCCTGGCCAGTCACCGGCGCGGCCTTCGGGGCGATGCAGGAGTGCGCGCGATCGACCCGAATCGACGACGACTTGTCGGCCTCATCCAGTATCATGCGCTCGGTTGCCTTGAGCGACTTCAGTCTGTCCATACAATGGATCGTGTCAGTTGTTAGAGCTGACACGTACACACCAATCCTGCCGGAACGCACTTGTTGAAGGACAGGAGCACGCGCACGGGAACGAAGCCCTGCTCGTCCATGGCCTGCTGCAGGAACTTATCCTGGCGGAGGTTGCTCTCGCTCAGGTAGAACTCCAGCTGCCGTTGCAGCCGCTTGCGCTGCGACTTGCCCGCGGGCCTCGCCTCCATCGCCGTCGCGGAACTAGGAAAAGCGAGTGTAACCGTAAGCGTACCCCAGAGTACACCAGTTACACTCGCATCAAGATCAGCTTCAATGAGCAGCCTGCGGCGCTGTCGGCAGCTTGACGACACCTCACCGTTGCTACAGTACTTGTCGGCAGCAACTTGCCGCGCAACGCACGACTGAAGTCGGAGACCGAGTCGCTCGTAGCCAAGTAGTACCGAAACATAAGGGGAGATCAAAGCGACCAAGGTTTGGTGGCTTGGCCCAAGCCGTAAACAGCGTTGGGTAGTCCGCCGTTGATCGCTGCATCGTGCGCCCCCTCGTCGTCAAAAGGTGCTGCGGTGCACGCACGAGGCTTGTCGCCGAGGAGTTGCCAAAGCAGCCAGCCAAGCGCATGGCCAAAGCGCAATGTTTTCAGCAGGACATTTGTCCTAGAGTTCGTGTGCGCGGCAGTTTCCCCCTGTGCTACCACAGGAGTTAAACGAGCGGCGGTATCCGAGCCGCCGGCAGCAGCCGAGTTTGCTTTTCAGCCGAGGTCCGCGCGGCACTATTGTGCCAATTGGGATCGGTCACCAACAATAATAGCGCAGCTCGAGACACGCTCCACGTCGCACATACGTCTTCGCGGGCTGAGTAAGATGCTATTCAAATCGGCGACCTGAAGAGAGCGGGTGCGGAGCATACAAACTTCAAGTCATTCTAAAATTAACTCAGCGGGTGGAAGATCCAAGAATAGGATCAGAGAAGCCAAGCGCCGCAAAGTTGTACATACTCGCACATTTCGCACCGAGGCAGAAGAGAGCGGAAACGACCGACTGGACAGCACATCCCAACCTCCCGCCTCCTGCTCGCGACCGCCTCCCGCACGAAGCACTCCCCGAGGCACGACGAGATGTTCGACGACCTGTTCAAGTTGCTGCGCAGCCCGCGCTGGTCCAACTCGCCCATCGCGCGCCGCTTCGGCTTCGGCTCCGAGCTGTCGTACGAAGAAGACGAGCTGGGTAAGTCTGTCGTGGTTCGCTTGGCAGGTTGAGCGATATGGCCAGCGTTCTCACTCCTCTGTCGCTCTCTTTTTTCTCTGAAGAAGATGCGCCGTCAAACTGGACCAAGATCTCCTCGTCCGGCCACCGCCCGCCGGTGCGCAGCGGCCACTCGTCTCTAGTTGGTGCGTAAACTGCCATCAGTGAATTGATCATGACCTGTGTGCCAACAATTTTGTTTGGCACAGTTGGCGACATGATGTACGTGTTCGGCGGCTACAACGACGGGAATTGTCACAATGACATCTACGCGTTCGACCTGGTGCGCCACCACTGGGTGCACATTGAGACGTCCAACGGGATTTCCCCCGGTACGGCTGCATTCGCTTTGCGTTTGATCTTGATCTTGATGGCTTGGTATTTACCGTAGCACCTCTCCTGGTTTTTCTTATAGATGGCCGCGCCTCGCACGCCTGGTGCACTTCTACAGACAAGACCAAGCTGTACCTGTTCGGCGGATCGGGGCCGCACTGGGGACAAACCAACATGGGCAAACTGTTGCAGTTCAACATTCGCGATAAGAACTGGACAATTGTCGAGGCGGAGGGCACGCAGCCCCCGCCGGGATATGGACAAAGTCTGTGCGCCATTAACAACAAGCTGTACCTCTTTGGTGGCACCTCCGGACACGTATACGTGAGCGATCTGTACGTCTTCGATGAAGTGACCAAGATATGGAGGAAGGAAGAGACCAGCGGTAAGCGCCCCAGCCCGCGATACAAGCACCAAGTGGCCATGATTGGCAACCGCATGTACGTCGTGGGCGGCGGTCTCTACGATCCCCCCAAGGGGCCCATCGACACGTACTACCTCGATGTGGACACGCTTGAATGGCACGAGGTAGAATGCGGAGGCGATATTCCGAAGTCCCGCATCGCGCACACGATTTCGCAACTGTCAAACGACCCTTACCGACTGATCATGTTTGGAGGACGCGACGACAGTGGCTCGCGGCAGAACGAGCTTAGCGAGCTGAACATGCGGACTGGAGAATGGCGAATCTACTACAACGAGGAGGGATTCCAGCCTGACGCTCGTGATTTCCACACGAGTGTGGTTCACAATGATCACATCTTCGTGTTCGGTGGATCCAACGGTGTGGAGCGTAACAACGATATCTTCCGCTACACGATGACTCACCAGCCATCAACGCTGCTGATCCTCGCCATGCAGGTTCTGCACCAAAATCTGGACTACATTCCGAAGGAGGATCTGGATGCGCTGCCGTTTGAGCTGAAAATCGGCGTCGAGAACATTAACCCCGATGTTGAGTGCGCCTACAACCCGACTTGGTACATGCTAGAAGACCAGAAGAAAGATCATGCGGCGCCCGTGATGTAGAGAAAGTTGATTCGCTTCTCTACATGGATAGATTGTACGTTAAATGCCCTGCTAAGATAAATTATTCCGACTCAAATGAAATACCAAGATTGCAAGTCCTACTGGCACTGGTTGCTGAGGAAGCCTTCGTGGCTTGTATCATTCGTCCGAGTCCGTGATACCGCCTGCGTAAAGCTGAATTGAGCACTCGGCTTCGGGCATGCATGGGCTGTCGATGATTTTGCTGCACACACCAGGTTAGAGTGACGCCTATATGGAAAGTCGCAGAAGACATGAGGATCGATTCATCCATACCACAAGCGATTTTCAGCTCGCCCTTTCTTCATCTGGAATGCGCCGTAAATGTTTAGTTAGTTGAAGTTCATCCTTATTCCTCGTGGCATTTCGACGAACATACCAACACGCGCGTGTGAACTCCGTGCGACATCACGTGGCCACCTGCGAACACGACACCATTGCAGCCATGAGCACGTATCCCTGACCTGTGATCCTTCCTTTACGTACCAACAGGCTTCATCGCCGAGCCAAACATAACGTTTGCTCCAGGGTCTGCCATCACCTGGTTCACCACTAAAACCGCGATATTGAATTCCTAAACTAGTCGTTAGTCTTACATGCCACACCGAACGGCCGAAAGCGCCATAACCTACCTCGGCGTGCTTTACAAGCCGAACAAGATGCTGGTTCAGCCGCTGTTGTCTTTCGCTAAGCTCGCCTCTATTTGCCATTTCAAATGGTAATGCATCAGGATGCATACACGTAAGATCGAGGTTTCATTAGGCAACAAAGTACACTAGCTCCCACCTCCCAGAGAAGTCCGTGCGAAACAACGCGGTTACCGAGTCAATGATCAACAAGCGAAATGGCCCCTGGTCAGGATCCTGTGAGGTGTAGATGTTGTGAATAAGCAGAGCCTTCAGCGTACTACCGTCGTCCATGCGTACCGCGAAAAGAACGCCAAGCTTAACCACGAGGTCCATTTGGGCATCGTGACTGTGAGCTCTGCTCCCGAAATTAGTTTCTCTACTCAAAACAATGTCTACACTGTTGAAATATCTTACCTCGCCACGATGATGTTGTCAAGAACGTCTTCAGGGTCCTGGGATATTTGCAGTTAAACGTTGGATAGAGGGGTAGGTAGTCTAAAGCCAGCAATACATTCTATAGCGTACCAGATTGTATCGTTCTTTGGCGATTTCAGCCGCGCGGTTCTATCAAATAACATAATCGGTTAGAACACTGGTCAGCTGCAGTGGCAAGAACTTCAGTCGTACCGGTCGAAATGTTCCCTCGGTGTCGACGAAAGCGACTTTCCCTAGGCGAAGTATCGAACATAATTCTTGCTTTCTACAACGAAATAGAGCTGCATCGACATACCGGCCCCTCCACCTCGAGAACGAGGTAATTGTGCTGTCACACAGAGCTGGGGGGGGGGGGTCATATACGATATAAGCTATCTGTCTGGTATGGCTGTAGACGCTTTAAGGGACATGGGGGTCTTACTGTGTGGCAAAGTTGGGTTTTGCCTGTGCGGAATTCTCCATGGACCTATGTATAACAAATAGCCCCCAGCGTCAATGTTTTCAAACGAGGAACTCACAGCTTGGAGCTTCCCTTTCTACCTCTGTGACGGACATCGTTTCTATGCCTCCCCCTAGAATTTGGTCGAGCTCTGTATTCAACGATGACATTTATTATACATGCTCCATTAGCATGCCCCACGATGCAAAGGAATGAATAGTCGCCATGCTTACGCTGTGATCCAGTGGTGATAAATATCCGGTTTTGGCTCTGCTGGTAGAGTGTGCTGGCCGATACGAATCCGCTCTTCTCCGGCATGATCTGTGGTCCCAAAGTATAAGCTGAAGCGTAGTAATACATGTAGGAAGGGTGCCTCCTGAAGTGAAAATGTACCTTTTTGCCTGCTTGAAGAAGCTGAGCACACACCATGTCTTGTCAAAGGATACTCCTGCAACACGACATATCAGCAACAGCGCCATACCTTGTCTCTTTTGGCTTCGCTGATCCCCTTCACGCCTAGCAGCCTTTTCTGGGACACTTGGAAGAGCTGCCCGATGGTTGCGAAGCCATCGTGCTTCAGCTTGGCGATGTCTGTCGTATTGATGCCAGCGTCTTGAAGGAGGTCGATGGGCTCGTACGAGCGCAAGCTATCGTCTTCTTCGTCGTCGCTGTCGCTGATTCGCGGTGGCACGGCCATCTGCAGCCCGTTTTCCCTGGGTCTACGTTCACTACATACGATCATGTCAGCCGGAGCCGTATCCACCCCTCCCCACTCCGCAAGAATGCACATGTACCTCCTCGAGACGCCCATGATAGATTTATGCACTGTCGACCTTGGCTTCTTGCGCTCGTCCACGCGGATTCGAAAGTGAGTGCGGAACAGAGTGATGGTCGGGGAAACGTCAACCCACGCATGTATAGTTGAAGTATCTTCAAGTTGAAGTGTCTGGATTTCAGTATACGTTTGGGGAAACGAGTATTGTCTATTCACGAGTCCATTTGCTTTCACACTGCACGTCAGCACCAAGCAGCAAGAGCGATAGCGTTCTGTTGTGCCGAGCTTGGTGGTGCATCTAGCCATTCTTCTTGTCTCTCTAATAATACCGTCCGCCACGCTGCATGTGGAGATCCACGATTCTCCAGCGGAGGGTTTCCTGCTCCTCGTCGTAGTCGCGCTGGAAGGCAAAAATGTAGTAGTAGGCCAGCACCTCGTCCTCGGATCCTTCCACAACTTCTCCCTCGCGGTTGCGGATGCAGTTGATCTGCTGCGCCTGGAACCGCATCAGGATGATTGGCGCCTGTTTGTCCTCAGCCTGTAAAAAACAAAAGATTGTTAGTGCGTGAAGTTTCACAACCGCTCCAAAAATGAAGCTATTCGTACCGTAGCCTCAATGACTTCCACGTTGTCAATGCTGAGCACGTGCGGATCCATGACCAAGCCCTCCGACTTGCGCTCACGAATAGCGATGTTCACACGCGAGTACGCCGCCTCACCGAACCACTTCTTCAAGTCACGGCTGTTGCCACGCAGGAAAGCCTCCAGCACTCCGGGCAAAACAATCTCCTCGATGTTCTCCTTCCACTCCTCCAGAATAAAGTCAGGCTCAGCGCGACGGATCTCCTTGATCGCAACACCCATTGGAGTTTCACCAAAAAGACCGTCATAAATTGACGACAGTCGGTACACCCATGGGTTCTGACTAGTCTCCCAGACCTCCAGGACCTCTTCCTGCGCGTCGCTGAGCTTATTCTTGACCTGCGTCGTCGTCTGCTGCACCTTCTTTCCGGCCTCCGTCTTAGCCGCCTGCTTCGCGGCATCCAGGATGCCCTGAATAATCGGTGCTTCGCGGAATCGAGCGCTCACACGCTGCCAGGCGCTCTCTTCTTCCTTCACTGCCACCAAAGCGCTGGTACCAGTGTATTCCGAGGGCTCCTCGTCCTCGTCCTCCGACTTCTTCGGCTTCTGCATGGACGGCGTACGAACCGAGGCCAGCGCCTCGTCAACTGTCTGCTTTTCCCTCTTGCCAAACAGCTCTTGCGCAGCCTCCTTCCACTCATCGCGCAGCTTGGGGAACTTACTCGGGTGGATGAGCGTGTCCTTCTGGGCGGCGATCCTGGCAAAGAAGTTCTTGACAAAAGCGCGAGCGCCCTCCACAGTCTTGTCCGCCTGCTCGGGCTTCTGCATGGCAAAAGTTAATGCATCAGGATCGGTTTGTAATCGCCAGACCACAAGATACGAGCAGATATTAAGCGTACCTCGCCGTCCTCTTTTTTGGCCTCGCCCTGCTCAGCTCCCTGGGTAGCAGCGCCGGTTGCTTCCTTGTCAGCAGGTGCTTCCGCGTCCTCCTTTTCCTTCTGGGCTGCGGCAGCGGCCTTGGTGGTCTCCTCGTAGGACTCCTTGATCTTCTGCGAGGCCTGCGACGCCTGCTCCTGGAAGCTCTTGGTCGCCTCCTCGGTAATGGAGCTGATCTCGCTCATCTTCTCTTTGGCAGCTTTCTCCACGTTCTTAAACTTCTCCTTGGTCTTCTCCAGCTCATCGAAGGACTTCTTGAGCTCCTCGTTCTTCTCCATCTCGTTCTTGAGCTGGTTCTTCAGGTCCGAGAAGAAGCCCATGCCGCGCGACTGCGACTGCACTTGACCCCGCTCCCGCGAGAGGATCGTCTGGCCACTGCGGGGCGCGGTGAGGCGCGCGCGGCGCAGGGCGCGCGTAGAGAGGCGGAGCATCGAGGCGGCGGGCGTGGTCGGGGCCGGCGGTGGATGTGCGGTGGATGGCTTGCGGCACGGCAATTGACCGATCATTCCAGAAATCGGACATAGACGGAGATTCGAGTTTTGGCCAATCCCCGCGCGCAATTTGACACGCCGCGTCCCCACCAGCCAAAAATCGCGAGCGAGCTTGGCTGCGCGCTTGGCCGGTATGCGGAGTTTCGATTCGCAACCGTGAAACGTCACACTCACTGGTTGTCGCTAGTTGGCAAAATGGGCAAGACGCGACGCAAAGGGACGAGTTCTTCGGAGGAGAAGGCGCCGGCGGCCGAGGCCGAGGAGGTCGCCGCCGCTGTGGCGACGCCGCAGGTGGAGGTGGAGGCCGCGGACAAGAAGCAGAAGAAGAAAAAGTCGAAGAAGGCCAAGAAGCAGGACCAAGAGAAGGAAGAGCTCGAGAAGGAGGAGCAGGAGCAGCTGAATGTGGACGACGAGCAGGACGAAGAGACGGAGCAGGCCATCGCCGAAGCCGCCAGCCTGGCCGAGAGCGCCGTGGACCAGCGCTACTTCTCCAACGAGGAGTTCGCCTCGCTGCCGCTGTCCGAGCCTACGCGCAAGGCGCTGGCCGACTTGGGCTTCAGCAAGATGACCAAGATCCAGTCCAAGTCGATCCGCCCGCTGCTGGCCGGACAGGATCTGCTGGGTGCGGCCAAGACGGGCTCCGGTAAAACGCTGTCGTTCCTGATTCCGGCGGTGGAGCTGCTGCACAAGGTGCGCTTCACGGCCCGTAAGGGCACGGGCTGCATTGTCATCTCGCCGACGCGCGAGCTGGCGCTGCAGATTTACGGCGTCGTGCGCGACATCTGCAAGTACCACTCGCAGACGCACGGTATCGTCATGGGCGGTGCCAACCGCCGCGCTGAGGCGGAGCGTCTGGTGAAGGGCGTGAATATCCTGATCTCTACGCCTGGTCGTCTGCTAGATCACCTGCAGAACACGAAGGCATTCATCTACCACAACTTGCAGATTCTCGTGATCGATGAGGCTGACCGCATTCTGTCTATAGGCTTCGAAGAGGAAATGCGCCAAATCATCAAGTGCATCCCGAAAGAACGCCAGACGATGTTGTTTAGTGCTACGCAAACGAAGAAGGTGGAGGACCTCGCTCGACTGTCCATCAAGGAGAAACCCGTGTACGTGGGTGTGGAAGAGGAGGACACAAAGGCTACAGTGGCGACGCTGGAGCAGGGCTACGTCGTGACCCCGAGCGACAAGCGTTTCCTCCTGCTGTTTACGTTCCTCAAGAAAAATCTGAAGAAGAAGGTGATGGTTTTCTTCTCGTCGTGCAGTGCTGTCAAGTTCTACGGCGAACTGCTCAACTACATTGATATTCCTGTACTGGACATTCACGGCAAGCAGAAACAGAACAAGCGTACGACTACGTTCTTCCAGTTCTGTAACGCGAAGACAGGTATCTTGCTGTGTACGGATGTGGCAGCGCGTGGTCTTGATATTCCAGCTGTGGACTGGATCATTCAGTTTGACCCGCCTGATGATCCGCGTGAGTACATCCACCGTGTGGGTCGTACCGCTCGTGGCGCGAATGGCAAGGGTAAGGCACTGCTTATGCTTCTGCCCGATGAGCTCGGCTTCTTGAAATACCTGAAGGCTTCGAAGGTGGCGCTTAACGAGTACGAGTTCCCGGTCTCGAAGATCGCCAACGTTGAATCGCAGCTCATGAAGCTCGTGGAGAAGACGTACTACCTGCACAAGTCCGCCAAGGACGCCTATCGCGGATATTTGTTGGCGTATGCGTCACACTCCTTGAAGGGGATCTTCGACGTTGGTCGTCTTGATCTGCAGGGGGTGGCCAAGTCGTTCGGACTCCAGGTTCCGCCCAAGGTGACTCTTCCTGTGAAGACGAATGGCAAGACCGGCAAGCGCAAGGGTACTTCGTTCGACAACGACGGCAGCGCGCGCGGGGGAAAGTTCCAGCGCTCCGGCCACGCATTTAGTTCCGACAACCCGTACGGCAAGCGTGCCTCGGGTGACAAGCGCCAGTTTGCTCACTGAAAAGGTTTGCTGGATGCTACCATGTAAACAACGGCGTTTGCCACTTCACATCCCCTTTTGCAATATAGAGAGAGCTACTTACTTAACTTTAGTCTTTTTCGTTTGTGCTTCTCTCGTTGGGGGGTGGAGAAAGTTTGCTGTGCTAGAACCAGAGCCATTGGCAATGCCGCGATGAAAGAGCAATTGATTGCCGTTATTCAACTTGGCTCCTGATGCAAACGCTTATAGAGAGATAGAGAGACAACAGCAAAGGAGAGCTGCGTTTCAACTACATAGTTTACATTCTGCGACTTATCGCGATGCTAGCAAGTACTAAATGTAGTAGTGCCTCAGCCATGATATACGACGGTGCAGCTCAAGTATTCCTGTCGTTTTTGTGGTGACGACGCCGTCGCGAAAACGAACGCAAAAATTGGCTTTGTGGCTGGTACACTCGCCGTCTCGGTCCCTGGAATATCCCATTACAGGCTAGCAACAGAAATGTTCCCCGGGAAGTCATGCCTTTACAACTAGAAATTGTGCCCCCCTCCGCGCGGAAGCGAAAGCGTCGAAGTGACGCCCAGCGCAGCATCCCGCATTCTTACGGTGACGTCAAACAAAAGTACGCTAAATGACAGGCAGCTACACCTGCTTGCTCCATTTTCTCTAGAACCCCGTCCAGAAGAATGGCAGCTCATGTACGCCGATGATCCAGCCTTTTCGGAGGAAGAAGTGTTGGCTACCTCCGTGTAGTGCTGGTTGTTATTGCTTGGTAAGGGGGCATCGCTACAAGTAAGTGTGAATAGATACTCTGCTCACGACACAAACGAATCCAAGTGTTTGCTTTTGGATTGTTGCTGTTGGACTTGAATGTACATGACAGCGGCACATCAATCCACCTAAAGTTCTGCGTCCTGGACTCCCTCCTCAGATATACTTTTAAGTAATAAACAAGAAACCCAACCTAGATGCAAAACGGGGTCAAGCATTGTTATCATTGTTGCTACGCTGTGTTTACTTGTGTACTTCGACCTACGTGAAAATGAACAATGACGGGTATGACCACCCCTCACTCCGCCCTGGTAGTCAGTCAACGGCGACGACGCTGACGCTCGCGGCGGTTGAAGCCTCCTCCAAACGCATTGCCGCCCCCGAATCCACCTTGGCCGCCAGCCGCACCTGCAAACCCGTTGTTCCCGAAGTTCCCCATCGCGCCTTGGCCACCAAACGCGCTGCCACCTTGCGCGCCGAAGCCCATCTGCTGCCCGAAGCCGCTAGCACCATTTCCGTTGAAGCCGCCGCCGAACATGCCGCCACCGAGACCGTTCATCCGATCGGCACCGCCGAAGCCGCTCATCGGGTTGCCACCGCCAAATCCACCACCGAGGCTGGCACCGTTAGTAGGGAATCCACCGGCAGCACCTGTGGCGCCAAGTCCAGCCCCGAACGCGTTGTTGTTGGTACCTCCGAAGCCTGACGAGGATGGAACTCTGGCCATCCCTGCGCCGCCAGGTGCCGCTGGTAGTTGTTGCGCTCCAGAAGGTCCCGCATTGGCAAAGCTAGTAGGTGCTGGCGTGGCCCTCGATCGACCAGTTGACGTGGCCGCAGGGGTTACCGCTGGGCGTTCGCCCACTGTTGTCGGGGCGGGGGTGACAGGCCCGGGTCCGGCAGGTCCAGGTCCGGTACCAGCTCCTGGTCCAACGGCGCCGGGACCTGCGGCAACATTGGTGGAGGAGCCTACGACGGCAGTGTTGGAGCTGGCGACCACCGTGGATGGAACGCTGACGGGGACTGGGATGAACTGCGGCACCTCCACGGGGACAGGAATGGCAATCTTCTTGACTTTCTTGACGTGGTGGTGGTGGTGGTCCTTCCTGCCTTCGTCGGTGCCCTCGGTTGATGGGGTATCGGCGGTTGACCGAAGGCCGCGATGCGCAGGTGCATTGGGTGCAGCTTGTGCTCCGTTCGTGACGACGAAAAGACTCAGCGCGAGGAAGGTAGCGAACGTGGCGGCAGTTTTCATGGTGAAATGAAGTCGCGTAGGTGGAGAGGGGGGGGGAAGTCGAGAGCCGTGAGAGGAGGCAGTTGC
>LGTU01000700.1:0-19635 GCA_001314425.1 Phytophthora pluvialis | reverse complement strand
CACCAGGACATCCAATCTATATATCGCGAGCGAAGCGAACCGCGGGGGCGCCGGAGGGGCGCCCAGCCAAGCGTAGCGCGGCTGGTCACTTGGACGCTGTCACCCCGACTGTGCCACTATCGTTTGTGGCATTCCGGTTAGATTTGTAGAGGTAATCCCTCCCATACAACAAATATAGTAAGTGATGGGCACCATATTTTGCTATGGTGCTGGTAAGACGTTGTCGTCCCGATGCAAATATGACGAGTACTCGGACAAAGGTACAAGGCGACGACATACACGCAGCAGGTGTCCTGGAACAGGGTGAGCAGAGCCCCACGCGTTCAGCAGCTGGGTCGAGCAGAGGCAAGGCGACCGGTGCAGACACAGGCTCGAGCATGGTCCAACCTCGACTTGTCCGGCGGTCTCTGGCGAGAGACCGTGATCTATCGCCGGCGGACAACGTCGCCTCGAGCATTTCCGCCGCGCGGCGGCAACGAGGCTCAAATGGAGCTCGCTGGGTATTTTTATCAGTTGCAGTGCAAGTTGCAGCACGTGCTCCGACGGCGAAGAGTGGCGCCGCGGCAGCCTGAGATATGGTCTACGAGCTGCTCGAGACAGGAAGCGCAGCCATTTGCGGCCAGGATGGGGATTAGTAGAACGCGCCGGATCCCGGAGCAGGCGCCGCGCGGCTGCAGCGAGCGAAGAACAGATTGGCAAATTGCCATTGAGCGCAAAGGTTGACAGCGTTCGTGCCAGCAGGTGGAGCTGAGCTCACCGTCGAGTGATCAGCGCCGTGTTCAAGGTATCTTCGAGAGCCGGAGATGATCCAACTGGAGGCAACGGGTGTAGCCATCTCGCGGAGGGACGCGATCCTTCGCCAGTCGATGTGGCACGTAACGGCTGCAATACCTTCTCCTGGGACGCTGCGGCCAGCAGCTCCTTCGATTGCAATCGCGCAGCCATTGGTGCCAGCTCGCAGCTCAACGCTCTGCTCTGCTCTGCTGTCACAGCAGTGCTGTGGGCGTCGAAGCGGGCCCGATGGATGGTGGATGGCGGCCACGAATCGTGGCGCCGCCGTCTCGTTGTTCGTGCAATGCTAGCACTTCAAGCGTGACTCGCGGCCCGCTACTAACGCTTTGGAAGGCGTTGCCCGTCGTATGGGCGCGGTGCAGCGTGGCAGCAAATTTGGCGAGACTCAACTCATGTCGACGCCAGAGAGCAGCGCTCCTACGGACTCTGTCTCTCAAACGTGTGGAGCACGCGGCTAAGCTAATTGAAGCAGTGCGGCCCACTCATTAAACTCTCTGGTCCTCCAATTTACGAAGGGCGCTGCCGTTCGGTGCTGGCTGGACCGTTCATCCGCCTTCCACCAACAATTCCGGAGACTTCCACTGCGCCAGTAACGCCATCGCAAGCACCGGTATGTAGTTCTAGAGGTCAAGTTCGATAGCTTCATGTTTGACGATATTTGAATTTGAACTGGTTCATTAAATTCTACAGGCAAAAACGTTCCTTTTTGCCCAATGTCCATTGTATCTATTATTCGCTCTTGGGCTGCAAGGTTACCTTTTGGTGTTTCTCTCTACCGGGACAACCTCGGCAGGACTGTCCCCATACCAGCCACGCAAGGAACATTTTCGTCATTCGCAGCGAGGGCGGACTATCGCGCTTGCGCCAAAATGTAAAGCGTTTAACTCGCTCGCCCTACGAAGCTGAGCTGCGCTGAGGTCCGCCGACGTCACACCTCAAAACGCTAGACACGCACCCGCAAAGTCGGCGCTCGTCTTCGACTTCTTCGTTCGATGCACGCTCGAGAGGAAGCAGCCGTCCGGCGCATTCGAATATGGGGCAGAGCGCAGCCCATTGCCTTGGTGATGAATGACTTCACCTTCAACGACGAAGCGAGCTCTGCATCGTCAGCCACAGCCTCCGAGGCCAACTTCACCCGCTTCTCAACGTCCCAACTCAACATTGGCCGCGGCAGCAGGTTCCGTGACGCTGGAGCACTTCCGCCAGATCCAGAGCTGCTGAGGAGAGCTCGCGCTGCGCACTTGAACGCAGACTTCAGTGCACTAGCTGGAGGTCTAGAGCAGGACGGGATGTGGCAGTGCGTGGACACCGTCGATCGCTTCTCTGTGTATCGCCGTCAGTTTGCTGAAGCCGTGTCGGTAGGAACTCCGCGGACCAGCGCATCTCGTCTAGAGGTGTTGTGTGCCGGCAGTCTCGACGCCAGCCTTGACGAAGTAGCTCGAATTCTAGGTCCAAGCTCCGATGCCGAGCACAATGCATCGATGGCGGGGCTGTACGCCAAGAACTTCATCTTCGGGACCATCGAGCGCAAAGTGAAGTGCCATCGATACGACGACCAGGAGGTTGTCGACGGTGAGCAGCTCGCAGTGAAGACCAGCAGCTTCGTGCACACCACCGTCTTCGGTCACAACGAGCAGTGGTGCTACTTCCACTTCTTCCAGCGCAAGTCAGAGCGAGATGGCTTCACGATCTCACAGCATGCCATTCGCCCAGATGAGTCGACACCAGGGCGAGTCAAGGCGGGTCACGCGTGGGTTCACCAGCTGCATGGACTGACGGCGCTGTATTTGGTCGACCAGCTTCCCGGGCGTACGGGGCTCCGCGTAGTCTTCCACTCGTGGTTCGATCCAGTACAGACAACCAGCAGCAACAATGGCAGACGAAGGTCTCTCTCGGACTCGACTCCCCATGCTTCGTCGATAGGCTACTGCAGCGAGGTGAAAGCTCAAGCTCGACGGCTTCTAGCGCTCGCGCGTGGTGTGGCGCAACTTCCCGAGTACGTGCGGCGCCGGTGTTTTAACGTCGAGGTGTCCACAGAACTGAACTCGCCCCCCATCGGGAACCCGCGCTGCCCGTGCTGCACTTGCAGTCTCTCCGCTGTCAAGCTCACGCTGGCCACGGGCTTGTCAGCCTGGAAACGACTCAAGAAGAAGCGATGCTATCTGTGCGGCTATCTTGTGTGCGGTGCATGTTGGTCCGCCGCGCAGATGGAGAGCGAAGCGGGGCGCGTAGCTTCCATCGTCGCGTGCACACGCTGCCAGGCCCGCCTCGAAACGAACCGACCCGCCGAGTTTGAAAGCCCCCGCGATGAGGCTTTAGCGATCGCGGCTTCTGTGTCAGATCCATAGATGAACTAGGATACTAACCAGGAAGTTGTGGTAGCTACATACCCGTTTCGCTAGGTGGAAGTTGCTTCCAACAAACTTGTGTTTGAGGAGGACAAAGCTTGGCACCTTAGTGGGTGAATCGAAATGTGCGCTGTCCAGTGCGTGGATCACGTTAGGAGCGTCCCCATGTTGTGACGGTCCTGGTAAGTGATGAATTTCTTGGATTCTCTTGAAGCCGGCTTGATGTATGAACGTTTCAGGCTTCTGGAGACTTTTCCGGCCTGAATTTTGGGGATCACGTCGCGTTATGGTGGATGCCTACAAGTCGTTTCTGAGGATTTGTGGCCCGGACAGGCGCGATCGTCTCCCTGGCAATTGTCCATTAGGACGAGTTCACTGCCCTGAGGCACTCGCCAGCGCTCATCAGTCGAAAAGTCTGAGCTAGAACAGCTCTTCACCGGCACACTTGGCCATGTACGTGTCAAGGGTGCGTACCATGCTGGAAGAGGTTGGACATCGTGGTCGACAAGCTTGGAGAGGCCCCACTTCCTCGGCCAACGAATCATCCAGCCCACCCAGTCCGACGCTGACGATGTCGACGCAGCAGAGCGACGACGATATCCAGCATGACTCTAACATGGCGCTGTCAGATCAAGAGATGCTAGAACGCGCTCGAGCAGCGCATGCCAGCGAGGACTTTGGTTCCTTGTCAGTGGGACCAGAGGCGAACGGGCCCTGGAAACGCGTCGGTGCCGTGGACCGGTTTGTCGTCTTCAGACGACAGGTCACTACGAGCAACAACGAGGAGCGACCGAATGGGCTGGAGGTCATGTGTGCCGGCCGACTCGATGCCAGTCTCGAAGAGGTCGCAAGCATCCTCCGCTCAAGCTCCGAAGCAGAACACAATGCGGCAATGACAGGTCTGTACGCCAAGAACTTCATCTTTGGCTCGTACGAGCGCGACGTGCCGTGCTCGGAGAATCAAGAACAGCATCTAGCGGAAGACGACGCCGTCGTGGACAGTATCGAGCAACTCGCGGTGAAGACCAAGAGCTTCGCGCGGACAGCCATGTTTGCGAACAACGAGCAGTGGTGCTACTTCGACTACTTCCGGCGCAAGACACAGCGCGACGGCTTCACCATTTCCAAGCGTGCGTTGGCACCTTCCGAAGTTACTCCAGGACGAATCGTCGGCGATAATGCTCGCGTGGACCAGCTGCACGGGTTGAATGCCTCGTACCTCGTCGACAAACTCCCCAACCGCAAAGGGCTGCGAGTGGTGTTTCATGCCTGGTTCGATATGTCTGGTGGCGAACAACCTAACTCCATGAAGCGAAAGAATTCTAGACGCAGAAGCCAACAGAGTGCCAGCTTGAGCTCAAGCTCTGGTCCTCACCACTCGTTCGATACCAGCAAGCACAAGTCCCAACTCCGTCGCCTGTTAGCGATGGCACATGGTGTGACCAAGCTGCCCGAGCTCGTTCGTCGTCGGCGCTTCGGCGTGCAGGTTCCCGCAAATATTAGTTCAAGTCATGCTCCCAATTCGCGCTGTCCGTGCTGCACTCACAGCTTAGCCCCCGTCAAATTATCACTGGCAATGGCGGCTTCAGCTATCGCCAATCGAAGCTTGGCGCCTCTCAAGATGGACACAAGGCGTTGCTATTTGTGCGGGTACCTCGTGTGCGCCAATTGTTGGACTGCTGAGCACATGGAGAGTTTCGCCGGTCGAGTGGCGGCAATTGTCGTCTGCACTCGGTGCCGTGTCAACGTTCAAGCGTGCGAGTACTCGGAGGTGTTTGCCGGCACAGCGGCAGAGCGTGAAAGGCATCGAGGCCCACCACGAGTTGTCGAGGACTCGAACAATTCGTCAACGGTGTCGCTGCTGGTTGATTTCCTGTCTGCTTCTCTGTTGAACACGAGCTCGAGCAGTGCAGAGCACGCTGCTGTGGTGGCTGTCATCCGGATGCTTCTCCGGCCGACCGAAAGCGACCTTGAAGACAAGAACGAGGAGACCGATCCTAGCGTTGATGAAGTAGACGACCGCGAGGCTGTAGAGAAGGTCGAACAGGTGCTGAGGGACGAGGAACAATTGCCAGCTCTGGAGGCGTGTAAGCTCGGCAATGCAGAGCAGCACAACTACCACTTGGACTTACCCGATGACCCCACGGTGGACGTGCCCCACTATCCCATTCCAAGCAACGAAACAGACCGAATCAAAGCCGCGAAAGGGACTGGCCTACTTGAACTCGCCAAGCTCCTCGCCCCAGAGACTCATCCAACAGAGCCTACTGGTCCAAAACCCGACACTCAGGACCTCGAGGTGTTGTGCCAACTAGCCGCGGCGATACTCGGCTTCTCCCACTCGTTCATAGCTATCATGTGTGCCAAGCACGAGCACTTCCTGGCTGAAAACCACCCGCTCATCGCCGGCACCGTCGCGCCACGAGAGCACACGACGTGCCAGCACGCGCTCATGTCTCCGTATCCGTTCATGGTCGCACACCACGAAGCGGACGTGCGACTCCAGAATGCCAGCACGACCAAGCAGCTTCACATCCGCTCGTACGTCGGCTTCCCTCTCACCGTACCGGCCGAGGGTGCCAATCCCGGCGACGACGAGGTGACCGTGGGCATGTTCTGCTGTCTCGACTCGAGGCCTCACATCGAGATCACGCGGCGACAATACGCCACCATGAAGCGTCTCGCCAGCATCGCCACGATCTTCTTGCTGCAAAAAGCTCGTCAACTGCAGCAGCAGCAAGAGCAGTGAGTAGTGTTGTTCTCCGCCAAAGTTACATGTATTGTCGGCCATGTGACGAGGATGTAGCCATTTCATCAGGAATGTACAGTACATATCACCGGGACATCCCGCCGCTTGACGTCTTGGCTTCACTATCGGCCATAGTGAATCCAAGTGCCTTGTCGCGGCTGATATCAGGGCCAACCGTCCGTCCCTCGACTGTCTCGCATAGTCGCCGCGACCGCTTCCTACGCGCCGCCTTCCTGTCGCCCCCAGTGCTGCGTCCACCCCCTGACCACGTGCATCAGCTCCGCCAGCGTCTCCTCTATGTGGCTCAACAGTCGCGATCTCTCGGGGGACGACGACGGCGTCGCCACGCGCGATGGCGTGTGGGGCTTCGCCGGCTCGAGCCAGTCCGCGTCGCACGGGGCTATCGGCGCCTCGGACTCGCGCGCGCTCTGGAACAGGATGGAGCCGGCCGAGGAAGAGCGAGAGGAGGAAGCTCTGCCCTCGTACCTATCCTATCTCCAGCCGGCGTTCCGTTCGGCGCCCGTGACGTCCAGTTCGCACGCGCCAAGCGCACAGCCGCCCGCGGGCTTCTACGCGGCCAAGCGCGGCGCGCCGGGGCTGCCCTCCCCGCCAAGGCCAGAGCCGATGGTCGCTGCGCCCGCGGTGGGCCAAGTGGCGCGCAAAAGTTCCGAGCTCGCACAGGCTCTGGAGCACCTGGTGCTCGGCTCCGTGCGACGGCATCTCGGCGACGGCGCGCCGCCGGATCATCAGAGCAGATGCAGGTGCTCGTGCGATGCCCTGAGGGCGCAGGTGCAGGAGATGGCCATGCAGGTGCAGGCGTTGCAGAATCAGGTGCTGGAGCTGACCAAGAACACCCTCCCGACGGCTATTGAGGTCGGCAGAGTGAACGTCCAGGCGGCGTCGCCGAGTAATGGCAACTGGAGTGCGAATGCACCGCCCTTTGTGCCCAAGCAGCAGCAGCCGTACAGTCAGCAGCATTCACCACAGGCGCTCGCCCCGCCTCCCTTGCAAACTCCGCCGGCCGTGGACCAGTCGATGGCGACGGTGCTGAGTGACAGAATCTCGACGCTGGAGGGAAGGCAGAGCGCCTTCCAGTCGCAGTTGGCACAGATTGCCAAGGTGTTGGGTATCCCGACGGGCAAGCCGGGCAAACACAGTCCGGTGAAGCATTTGGTGCAGACGCTGCGTGACGAGGTGGACGCTAAGGTGCAGCAGGCTACGGCGGAAGCGAGAACGGACCTGACGGCGGAACTTAACGCAGCGCTTGGAGATATCGCAGCCGGAAAGACTTCTGGAGACAGGAGCGATGGTACACAGCAAGCGTTGTCCTCGAACGCCGTGCTTGCGGCTCTGGCAGGGGAGCACGAGGCTTCGTTAGCGCGTTTGAGCGGCTCCTTCGAGGAGCTGCTGGCCGAGGAGGCACGACAGAGAGCAGCGCTTGAGGCTCGCGTGCGATCGCAATTGGCCCAACAGGAGGAGTGGCTGCAGCAGCTTGAAGGCGCATTCGGGTCTCCTCACGACCCGGAGCACGAACAGGAGCCTCGGCGCAACGACTCGAACTCGCAGCGTGACGTGAACACAAAGCTCGCGGCACTGGAGCGGCAATGCGAGGAGAGTCGCGAGCTCTGCAAACGTCTGGCGCGGTTACTGCCGGATGTAGCAAATTCTAGACTTCCATTGCGGCCCGGAGAAGAAGACGACGAAGAAGACGACGGACTGAGCTGGCCAGGGCACATGGTAGGCAGAGGATAGGAAGAATGACATGCTGTATTTTGCGTTACTAGCTGTCTGTAGGCTTGCACTTGTTCAGATTGTTCTTTAGGATGCTGGAGCAACGCGCTGCTGGAGCTGCAGACCCTTTTGCTGGATCAAGTGCGACGCTGTCCGTGCAAAATTCTGCATCGTTGCGTACTGGGAGCGCGTGAGTTCACGATGTGGTTTGCTGTCGATGCAGCAGAGCGTGCCCACTGCAATTTGGTCGCTGGTGGGTCCATTGGAGGCGTCTTGTATCGGTGAAGTGATGGGGAAGCCAATGTACGAGCGGAGAGACAGCAGCTTGATGGTGTCGATAGCCTGGAGTCTCACATCGGCCTCTGGGTGAATCAACACCAACGGATATTGGGACATCAACTGATGTTGGCACATGGTGTAGTCCCGCGGCACTGCAGCGCCTGCGAAGTTCGGGTCCGTGGATGCCAGAATGTGTTCGTGACTCGCGCTCAAAACCGAGATCATGGCGTTCGAGCAGCCCAGCGTCCTCATAGCCAGTTGGCAGATGAGTTCCAAGTCGCGAACGTCAATGAGCCGGCTGTGTTCCTGCTGTGCTGGTCGAGGGTGTTCTGGTGCCATTTGGTCAGCAAGTAGAAGCAGTCCCGCGTCTCTGGCTGCTGAAAGGCGGCGGCCTTCGTTGCTTGGTATCGGGCCTCGAGGCACCGATGTGACCGGGTCATCCGGCAAGTCCAGCACGTAGTCGCGTTGGTCTGCGTTCCCCAGCGTGCAGTCTTCCAGTAGCGGCAAGTTGTCTTCGTCTCTCAAGAACTGGTCGACTTTTGCCACTGCTTCCGACATGTACCGCTCCTCATCGCAAATTTCATCGCAGTCCTCCACTTCAGCGTCTTGGAGAAGTATACGGACGACAGCGAGCATGTTGGAGCGCTCCGGACTTCCAGGTGCTGATTGCTCGAGCGAATCCGCCAAGAAGTCGACTAACAACGAGGCGGTGGAGCTTTCGAGGGGATCTGCAACGACCCGAGCTGGCCCGTGACCTGGGTCGGATGATATGTCCGCGTAATTGCACGCATCGACGCAAGCTTGGCAGCGTCTGCACACCACAATGCAAGCTACGCGCCCAAACTTGCTCTCCATTCTCTCGGGACTCCAGCAATCAACACAGACGAGATACCCGCACAAGTAACAGCGCCTCGTGTCCATCTTCAGCGGTGCCAAGCTGCGACGTGAAATGGCGGAGGCGGCCACTGACAGTGACAACTTGACTGGTGTCAAGCTACGCGTGCAGCACGGGCAGCGAGGGTTCGAAAGCTCGATAGCGTCTAGGTTGGCTGGCACCTGCAACCCAAAGCGACGACAACGGACAAGCTCCGGGATCTTGGTCACCCCACGGGCGAGAGCTACTAGGCGGCGGGTTTGAGCCTTTGCTTTCGCTTCGGCTTGTACCATTCGAGAAATCGGACTGGCAACGACCGTTGTCGTGCTAGATTCGTCGGAAGCTCTGCGGTTTCTAACAGGCAGCTCGGGCGAGCCTGGCACGACGAACTTGGCGTTGAAGACAACACGAAGACCTTTGCTCCCTGGATCCAAGTCAACCAGGTAGGAAGCTGTCAAGTCGTGAAGCTGATCGACACGACCTGGAGACCCGAGGATTCGTCCTGGGGTATGTTCAAAGCGCGGCAACGACTGCTGCGAGATCACGAAGCCGTCACACTCCACCTTGCGCTCGAACAAGTCGGAGTAGCACCACTGCTCGTTGGAGCCGAACATGGTAGAGCGAGCAAAGCTGCTCGTCTTGACCGCGAGTTCCTGGCCATCCACAGGCGTGTCTTCACTGCAGAGTATGTTGCGCTCGACCGAGCCACACACAAAGCGTTTGCCGTACAGGGCTTTCATCACGGCGTTGTGTTCAACTTCACTGAGCGGGCACAGGATGGCAGCCACCTCCTCGATGCTGGCGTCAAGGCGGCCAGCACACAGCACTTCAACGCCACCTGGAGTGTTCTCTAGCTGCTGCGTGGGTTTAGAAGAGTCCCGACGGAAGATGACGAAGCGATCTGCACCTCCGACACGTTTCCACGGCCCGCCGGCGTTCGGCCCAGCCGCCAACGCGTAAAAGTTGACTCGCTTGTGCGCATCTCGAGCGCGGCTCGAGCGCGGCTCAGCAACTCTGCGTCCGAAAGAGGTTTGCCCCAGCATCGACGCTGCGAGGCTCCACTAGGTTGCGTGGCCTTGGAATTGTTCGAGCTCGCGTCGTCTTCTGGGACGGGCTGCGATCTCGATGACGACGGTGAGCTGCGACGCCGCTTTCCAGCCTGCTCAAGCATTCCGCGCACCATTCCAAGGTTCATGGCAGATATCCTGGATGCGTGCGTACACCTGTCGGACTAAGCGTTTGTGCCGCGACGTCGAGCTTCCCACACGGTCTATCGCCGGACTGTGCTCAGTGGAGTGGTGAGGCTGTCCGGCGGTGATTCCGATAGTGCAAGTTTGCACTCCCTGGGTTCCAGTCAGGCATTTTCGCAACTTGGGTAGCACTACTAACGATTCTTTCGATGGAAAAGCTGTCGACATTATGGAGACTAAGCCTAGCTCTGGACGGAGACTGGTACGTCCTGCACTGCACATTGTCGCTGATCGCCAGATAACGTCGCGTCGGAGCCAAGTTGTTGCTGAAGTTGTCGCCCCTTTAGCTGGATCAACCTCGACGCGGTGTCCGTAAGTCGCTTCATGGTGGCGTATTGAGACCGCGTGAGCTCGGAGCGAGCAGTTGAGTCGATGCAGCACAGCGTTCCCACTGGAATGTCCATCTCGGAGTTCCCCGTGGCATCGAGCACGGTCACATTGACGGGGAAGCCTACGTAGTAGCGGATTGATAGCGCCTTGACCGCCACGATCTCGTGGAAGCGGACGTCTGCCTCTGGATGCGTCGCCACGAACGGCCTCGTGGTCATGATGGTGTGTTGGCAGATCGTTTGCTCTCGAGGGACCGCGGCGTGGAGGAAGCCAGGGTTGGTAGCAGCTAGGATGTGGTTGTGCTTGACGCCCATGACCGTCACGAACGAGTCGGAGCAGCCTGTTGCACGCACTGCCAGTTGACAGAGCAGGTCGAGGTCTCGCACGTCGCACACGTAGTCGAACGAATCCGGGGCGGCGTCCAATGGCGCGAGCTGGTACGCGAGTTGCAGGAGCCCCTTGTCGCGCACGACCCTGAGCCGAACGTCGTCGTGACTTGGGATCACGCTGGACGGCACCATCGTCGCCGGCTCGTCCGGCAGGTCGATCAAGTATTCGCGGCGCTCGGCGCTGGCCAAGACGCAGGCCTCGAGCGCAGGCAGTTGGTCCTCGTCGCGAAAGAACTTGCCCAGCTGCTCGACTGAGGCGGTGCCGTCCTGCCGTTCGTGGCCGTCTTCCACGTCGGTGCCGCTGTCGTCGTCATAGCTTTCGTCGCTTTCGGTGTCGGTGGATGCGCTCTGCCGGAGCAGCATGCGCACAACGGACAGCACGGCTGCGCGGTCCGCGCCACTGGCAGACGCGTTCATCAAGGACGCAGACAGGAAATCGGTTAGCAGCGGCGCTGCCGAATCCTCGGGCTTGTCTTCCACGACCTTGACGGGGCCGCGGTGGTAGTCGCCGTTGTTGTCCGGGGCGCAGACTTCGGAATAATCGCACGCTTTCACGCACGCGTGGCACCGTGTGCACACGACGATGGCTGCCACTCGGCCGACCGTGCTCTCCATGTACTCGGCACTCCAGCAGTCGATGCAGACGAGATACCCACAGAGATAGCAGCGTCTTGTGTCTGATCTTAGTGAACGAAAGTTGCGGCTAGCAAGAGCTGAGGCCGCCTTGGACAACGACATCTTGACTGCGGCCAAGCTGTGCGTGCAGCACGGACAGCGCGTGTTGGCCACGTGGACCGTGTCAAAATCTGTGGGTACTTGGATGCCAAACCGGCGGCGGCGGATGAGTTCGGGTAGCTTGGTTAGTGCATGAGCCAGCGACAATAGCCGGCGAAGCTGCGCTTTAGCATCCGGAGTATCGTCGCTGCTCATGCTCGACGTACTCGAAGTGGAGACGACGCTCATGCCCGAGCTACGTCGCCGACTGCCGCTAAGACTAGACATGCTCCTGTCGCTACAAGTGGCGGAGCTTTCGGCGTCCTTCAGTACGTCCTCGAACCACGCGTTGTACACGACACGAAGCCCTTTGCGGTTCGGCAGTTGGTCGACCAAGTACGTCGCGTTGAGGCCATGGAGCTGGTCAACGCGGGCGTTGTTCCCCACCACTCGGCCTGGTGTGGGCTCTCGGGGCGGCAAGGCTCGCTGGGAGATCGTGAAGCCGTCTCTCTCTGTCTTCCGCTTGAAGTAGTCGGAGAAGCACCACTGCTCGTTGCGAGAGAACATGTTGGAGCGCATGAAGCTGCTGGTCTTGACGTTGAGCTGCTCGCTAGTGTCGACGTTTGAATCGTCCTCCTGGTCCCCTTGCTGATTGTCCGAGCACGGGACGTCACGGTCGAGCGACCCGAAGATGAAGTTCTTGGCGTGGAGACCCTGCATGGTGCTGGCAAGATCCACAGCGGAGTTGGAACGGAGAACGCTCGCAACCTCTTCCAGGCTGGCATCAAGTCGCCCAGCACACATGACCTCGAGCCCAGGGATGCGGCTACCATCCCTCTCTGTTGACGACGGGTGCTTGAATACGACGAACTGATCCGCTGCTTCAACGCGTTTCCAAGGCCCGCCCTTCACCGGACCGGCTGAGAGCGCGTCAAAGTCGACGTTCATGTGAGACGCTCGAGCTCTCTCCAGCATCTCCGTGTCGGACGGAGGCTTGAAGACTCTGGCCAAGTCGGCTTCCGTGTCGAACTCGTCGCTCTGCTGCGTCGAGAGGGATGGAGCTGGGGCGAACGTGCTCCTACTGGACGATTCCGAGTATTGCGAGCCGCTCCACCCGCGATGCCGGTGCTTGTTCGCATCCTCCAGCATGCTTTGCACCTTGGCAAGGTTCATACACTTCAAATGGACTCGCCAAGCTCAAAGTGGGCCGAGCTGACTGCCGTTCGTCGCTCTTTTGGTACTGGAAGCTGTAAGAAAAGCGTTCCGTGATGAAATAGACTTGTACGAGTGCGCAAGCGTGGTCAGTGCACGAGGTGAGAAGTTACGCTCACCTAGTGCACAGGACACTATTTTAGTTTGGGCGCAGCACTCATTTTTCTAGCGCCCCAGCCACTTTCACGTGAGTTCAGAGATGCCGTTCACCGGCCTGAAACAGTTGAAGGAAAAGCCATCGGATTTGCCCGACAATCCCGTCGCAAGGAGGCCGCAGTTTAGGGGCGAGGCTGGCGTAACTGCGGGCGGAGACGGAAAAGGTGAAAAAGCCCTCAAACGGTGGACCTAAAGTTCCAAGTGATCGAGTTCGTGGCAAGCAAAGATGACCGTCTTCGCTACGTGCTACCGGTAGCTCCGGTACGTTCTGGTCATTGACGCTCTGCGTTTGCGGAGTGTCGAGAGGTGGCAGCTGGGACAATTCCATGAGCTCCTACGAACTGGAGGCCTAGTGACGTGCTGTGCTGTCAATGAGGACGGACACGTCTAACTCTTAGCAATTTCTTGACAAAGGAATTCGAGAAACACCTCTGTTTATCATGAGAAGGTTTAATTGGGTAGCTGCGTTTCACCTAGTATGACAAGACTTAGTGAGGGGTCTCAACCTTCAAAAGTACAGACAAGGACTCGATTGAACACGGCGGTGTCAACAACTACAGCGATGCAACATAGAGCAGCGCGGTCGTTTTCAACGTAATACCGGAGGTTTCGAACCAGTTCAGGATGGGGTCACTTGCCCATGGTCTTACCACCACTTTGAAACATCCTGAGATGGATACGAAAGCTAGATCGTGTTTTGCTTACGTTCTGGGGTCGAGCCCGGATAAATACCCATCTTCACAGCGAAATGGTTCAGTACAGATAACATTTGTACTTGTGTTCAAGCAGCCAACGAAGTCGCTGCGCTGTGCTGCTGCTGCTGAAGCTGTCGGCTTTTGAGTTGGATCAACCGGGAAGCCGTATGGGCGATCCGCTTCAAAGTAACGTACTGCGAGCGAGTGAGTTCGGAGCGAGCTTGTAGGGTAACGCAACATAGTGTCCCCACTGGCATTTCAGTCTCTGTGGCTGAGTCCGTATCGATCATTGGGACGGTGAGTGGGAAGCCCATGTAGCAACGCGTAGACAGCGCCTTGATCGCCCCGAGTTCGTGGAAGCGGACGTCCGCTTCAGGATGGGAGATGATGAAAGGGTTCGGAGTCAGGATCGTGTGCTGGCAGACGGTATGCTCTCGCGGCATGGTCGCATGAAGGAAAGCTGGATTCGAGGATGATAAGATGTGCAGGTGCTCGGTGCCCATGATCGACACGAACGTGTTCGCACACCCCGACGCACAGACGGCGAGTTGGCACAGAATGTCGAGGTCGCGGACGTCGGAGACGTTCTCAAACGCGTCAGGAGCCGGGTCTACGGGCGCGAGCTGCTTGGCGAGAAGCATCAACCCTTTGTCGTTGACAAGTTGAAGACGGACTTGTTCGTGAGGCGGGATGATGGTAGGCGGCACCATGGTCACTGGATCATCCGGCTGCTCGATGGGGTACGCGCGTCGCTCTGCGTTGGCGAACACACAGGCCTCGAGTTCTGGCAGCTGATCTTCGTCACGCAAGTATTTGCCCAGCTCTACAACAGAAACGTTGACGTTGTGCAGCTCCCCAAAGCCTTCGTCGTAGTCGCTGTCGCTATCGTCGTAGCTGCCCTCGTCACTTTCGTCTTGAGAGCACGCGCTTTGTCGGAGAAGAGTCCGAATGACGGACAGCACAGCTGAACGATCGTCGCTGCTGGCCGAGGCGTTCATCAAGGAGGCGGACAGGAAGTCCGTCAGCAAAGGAGCTAGAGAGCCATTGTCCTGGTCGTCCACAACCTTCACGGGTCCACGGCAGTCTTCCTGGCCAGGTGCGTACACTTCCGAGTAATCGCAAGCCTTCACACTTGCGTGGCAACGTGTGCACACCACAATGGCCGCCACACGTCCGACCGTGCTCTCCATGCACTCGGCACTCCAGCAGTCGATGCAGACGAGATACCCACAGAGATAGCAGCGTCTTGTGTCTGATCTTAGTGAACGAAAGTTGCGGCTAGCAAGAGCTGAGGCCGCCTTGGACAACGACATCTTGACTGCGGCCAAGCTGTGCGTGCAGCACGGACAGCGCGTGTTTGCTACTTGGATTGTTTCGAGGTCAGCGGGTACTTGAATGCCAAACCGGCGGCGTTGGATGAGATCGGGAAGTTTGGTCATGCCATGGGCCAACATGAGCAGTCGACGGAACTGGGTTTTGCCATCTGCAGCTTCATTCAGCCCAACGAAGCTCGAGTTTGAGGCGATGCTCAACTCCGAGCTCCGTCGTCGATCACTGTCACTTCGACTGGGAATACTTTTGTCGCTACCGCTTGCGAAAGACTCGATGCTCCTCGAGCTTACGGACGATGTTACACTCAAGCCGGAGATTTGCCTCCAGCTGTCACTACTCGTGGTGGAAGCTTCACTGTCCCTCATGGGGTTCTCAAACCAGGCGTTGTAAACAACTCGTAGACCCTTTCGATTCGGTAGCTGGTTGACCACGTACGACGCGTTCAAACCGTGCAGCTGGTCCACACGCGCGTTCTCGCCCACAACTCGACCTGGAGTTGGTTCAAACGGCGGCAAAGCGCGCTGCGATACCCTGAAGCCGTCGCGCTCCTCTTTCCGCTGGAAGAAATCCGAGTAGCACCATTGTTCATTGCGGCCAAAGAGAGTCGAACGCAAAAAGCTGCTGGTCTTCACATTGAGCTGCTCGCTTCTAGTGTTCTCACTCGAATCATCGTCTTGACTTTGTGGCTCCTCGAGTAAAGCTCCCGAGCACGACAGCTCGCGATCGAGGGAGCCGAAGATGAAGCTCTTTTTGTAAAGTCCCTCCATCGTGTTCAAGTGGTCCATCTCGGAATTTGAACGGAAAACGCTGGCCACTTCTTCGAGACTAGCCTCAAGTTGTCCAGCACACAGCACTTCTAGTCCAGGAAGGCGGTTGTCTTTGGTATCTGTAGACACTGTGCGTTTAAACACGTCAAACCGATCGGCACTTTCCACGCGTTGCCACGGTCCACCGTGTTCAGAACCAGCTGAGAGTGCGCCAAAGTCGACGTTTGCATGATTTTCTCGAGCGCGGTGCAACATCTCGGCCTCGGAAGGAAATTTATACAGCCTCACCAGGTCCGGTTCATGGTCTAAGGTGTCGCTGTGCTTCGTCGAGAAGGACGGAGCTGGGTCGAAGGTGTTTCGACTCGATTCCGAGTACTGCGAACCGCTCCAGCCACGCTGACGACGCAGGTTCGCCTGCTCGAGAATGCCTCGCATCTTGTTAAAGCTCATGAGGTGGGAACGCAAGCTTCAACTTTGGCCGTTGTGACCAACCCGCTCCCCACCCCGTGAAATTCACCGCGCTTAGCTGTTTTGGCTCTAAAGTCTGAATGGAGAAGAGAGTTCGGAAATGCGCGAGTGCGTTGTGACCAGTACAGAAGCGCGTTTTACGCTGACAAGGTAAAACCGAGAAGGCGACGCCATTTTCGTCGCACGGAGTGAGGCCGGAGATGTTTCCTACTGGTCTGAAGGCTGTTGAAGTCGTGGAATTAGCCTTACCATCAATGAAAGGATACGGCGACATGAGAGCATGCTGGCATGTATCTGAAGTGACGAGACGAAATGTATTCAAGTTCGTAACTTCCTGAAGTCAACACTTTCAAGACTGGACCAGTGCTGCCTGCTCTAGCTGTAGTCGTTGGCTCTTTTGAAGCAAAAAGCTCTTGGCCGTACTCGCTAGGCGGTTCATGGTAGCGTATTGGGTGCGAGAGATCTCGGCTCGAGGCTTCGAGTCGATGCAGCACAGCATCCCCACCGTCATCTCCGGATCGCCCGTTTGGCCACCTACAGTCGGAAGCTTCACTGGGAAGCCCACGTAGAAGCGAACTGGAATGTGTGAAACGGATCCATGGTTGTGGAAGCGGACGTCCGCTTCGTGGTGGGCGGCCATGAACGGATGCGGTGACATGAGCGCGTGCTGGCACGACGTCTGTTCACGTGGCACTGCTGCACCGACGAAGTCGGAGTGTGTACATGCCAAAATATGCTCGTGCCTCTCACTCATGACCGTCACGAACGAGTACGCGCAGCCTAGCGTCTTGACTGCCAAGCGGCATAGCAGCTGCAAGTCTTGCGTGTTCGGCTTGTCACCTTTGGCATCGGCCTCCTTGTCCTCCGGGGCGAGGCGGTCAGCTAGTTGCAGCAGTCCTGACGCCTTTGCGCTTGCGAGTCGGGCGACTTCATTGCTCGGGATCGGGGAACGAGGCACGCCGGCGATGGGGTCATCGGGCAGGTCTAGCACGTAATTCCTCCCGCCAGCATTTCCGAGCTTGCATTCTTCTAGAGGAGGCAGACGTTGCTCGTCGCTCAGTATCTTGCCAACCCTCTCCACGGCCTCGGTCTCTCCAAGTATTTTGAAACGTGGTTCTTCACGCTCATATTCGCTGCTACCGCTGCTTCTGTCGCTGTCGTCGTCCTCGGACTCGTCTTTCGAGTCGTCGGAATTCTGTCGGAGAAGGGTCCGAATCACTGCCATCACAGCAGCACGCTCGGAACTGCCAGCCGGCGAGTTCAACAGAGATGTCGACAAGAAATCAACTAGCAAGGACACACTCGGAGCATCGCTCGCGTCCTCGACGACGCGAGGTGGACCACGATGTTTCTCTCTCTCCGCGGCGGTACCAGCGAACACCTCGGCGTACTCACACGCTTGGACGTTAGCATGGCACCTCGTGCACACAACAATTGCAGCCACTCGGCCAGCGGTACACTCCATGTTCTCGGCATTCCAGCAGTCCACGCAGACGAGATACCCGCACAGATAGCAGCGCTTCGTGTTCGACTTGAGGGACCCCAAGCTTCGGTTTGAGATCGCTGACGCAGCCATTGCCAGCGATAGTTTCACGGGTCCTAAGCTGCGCGTGCAGCACGGGCAGCGTGTGTTTGACACATGAACAGCATTGAAATCGGCAGGCACTTGCACCCCGAAGCGCCGACGACGGACCAGATCAGGAAGTTTCGTGACAGCACGAGCCATCGTTAGTAGTCGTCGGAGTTGCGCTTTGTGTGAGGTGGTATCTCCGTTGTCGAACGACTTGGAGCGCTGACTAGAACTTGAGCTTGTGCTTGCAGCGGACATGGTGTTTTCGTTGCTTTTGCGTCTCGAGCCCTTGCGTTTGCTGGAATAGAGCTCCCGCATGTCCTCCTCGGACAATTCAAACCACGCGTGAAAGACCACTCGCAGCACTTTTTCGTCAGGGATTTGGTCCACGAGGTACGAGGCGTTCAGGCCGTGGAGCTGGTCGACGCGAGCATTTTCTCCAACAATCCGCCCCGGAGTTGCCTCGAGCGGAGACAAGGCACGCTTCGAAATGGTGAACCCGCCACTCTCCTTCTTGCGCTGGAAGTAATCCAAGTAGCACCATTGCTCGTTATGCCCCAGGATCGTCGTTCGCGCGAAACTCTTTGTCATGACGGTGAGTAGTTCATTGCTGTCCGCCACAGCGTCGTCCTCGTCTTCCTGCTGGTTCTCCGAGCATGACACTTCTCGCTCGTACGACCCAAAGATGAAGCTTTTCGCGTACAATCCGCTCATCACAGTGTTGTGCTCGGCTTCGGACCTCGAGCGTAGGATACTAGCGAGTTCTTCTAGACTGGCATCGAGTCGACCTGTACACATCACCTCCAGACCGTGCCTTTGCGTGCCATTGTTGCTCATGGAGATTTGGCGTCGGAAGACAGCGAAGTGATCGGACGCTTCCACGCGCTTCCACTCCCCACTTGCCTCCGGTCCTACCGCCAAAGACGGAAAGTCGGCACGGGTGTGAGCATCTCGAGCTCGCTTCAGCAATTCGTCGTCCGATGGGGTTTTGTAGAGCTTGGCCGTGTCGGGTTCGGCCTCGAACTCGTTGCTTCCGTGCGTTGAAAGAGACGGCGCCGGGCTGAAGTCGTTCCTAGTGGTAGTGGATTTCGCGTGTGGCGAGTCGACGTGATCGCGACCACGACGCTCCTTGAGCATGTTGTGCATCTTGGTGAGACCCATGAAAGCTCGACGACTGGTTCTTGCGCTACCCGAGTGTGCTGGAGAAGTTGGTGCTGGCTGCGGCTTTTAGATGAATGAGGCCCGACACCGGACTTGACAGAGGTGAACGGGCCATGCTGTGCGAGCTCCTGGAGGGAAGTTTCGAGCCAACGGAAAATGTGCTGTTGGGTTTATTAGAGACCACGTCGATCGCATTTCTCACTCCAGCGCCCTAGGATGCTGTTGTCGTGGGTGAGCTCACAGTCAATGACTGCTCGAAGTTGCTAAAACAAAAAGTATAGTTGCGATTGCCACCGTTAGAATAATACTAATAATAACCTACATGTACTATTATTATTATTTTATTAATAGCCCACGCCGCGGTGCAAGGCTACAGACTGTAGCCTACAGTACACTCAACAGATAGGAAGTTGTCGCTCAGTAATGAAGACGGTGGCGTGGCGGTACCCAATTTCATTCACGGACTTAATCCTAGCGAAGTGGCTGACAGCAGCATCAAGAAGATAGTACTTATAAACTGGTATACAGTATATGTATACCTGTTAATATTATATACCTGTTAATATATTATACCTGTTAATAAGCGATCAGCCTAATTAGTCGTGTGTGGTCATCCAGGTGGTTTTGAAAAACATTTTTTTAATCCTGCCTTAAATCGAGCGGATTTTGGTCCAATTTGTGTGTGGTGTATTTATTTTATGTATTTTAATTTTGAGAAACAAGGTATTCCCTGGTTTCTCCCGCGGTGTCTGGGTCTGGGGATTTCATGAAACGAATTTGATTGGACAACAGTTTATTCCCCGACAGGCCATTTATTC
>LGTU01000699.1:0-23584 GCA_001314425.1 Phytophthora pluvialis | reverse complement strand
CACTCGGACAACATGCGCTAAAGAAATACTCCTGAATAAATATGTTAGCTTTTTTCCATTAGTTTTCGACTTACAAAATTTAGTTCGATAGTTTGCCCATTCCGGCAGCTCGCTCGACAAGAAGTGACTCGCCGCCGACGTCCTGGCGGCGACCGACGACGCGCGGGCGCGTACAGCAACCTGCCGAGCTACGCGATCATGGAGGAGTACGTGCGTGTGCAGAAGGCATCGCGTCCCGTGACGTCCGTACTCATCGCCAACAACGGCATCTCGGCCGTCAAGGCCACCCGCAGCATCCGCGGCTGGAGCTACAAGATGTTTGCAACGAGCACGCCGTGATTTCGTCGTCATGGTCACGCCCGACGACCTCAAGGCCAGCGCAGAGTACATCTGAGCACGTCGTCAAGGTGCCCGGCGGCTCCAACAACCACGACTACGCCGAGCGCTTCGACGCCGAAGCCGTCTGGGCCGGATGGGTCCACGCCTCCGAGAACCCGCACATGCTGGAGACGCTCGCCCAGACCGAGCGCAAGATCATCTTCATCGAGGCCTCGGCCAAGCCTGTGCACGCGCTGGGCGACAAGATCGGCTCCACCATCATCGCACAGAGCGCCAACGGTGCGCAGCACGGTGTCGTCCTTCATCTCTGCGGCGTACAACAACTGCGAGATCGGCGTCAGCTTTCGCAACGTGGACGCGTCGCTGGTGCCGTCCTTCGAGGTGCTGAACCCGTACGCCAAGGTGGGACGTAGCATGATGGCCGACGACAAGCGCTGGCTGCCAGCTGGATGTGAGGGAGTTTAAGGTCGAGGAGGGCGACTGGATCGCCCACAACTCCAACAAGAGGAACCAGTTCGCGCACATCATTCCAATCAAGACGGTGGCGAGGATCCCGGTCAACCTCATCGACTCGGACGAGCCGTCTTGCTCGCACAGCCCATCTGCAACCACAGGGTATCTCCGCAAGGAAGGATAGAAGAACAAGGCCTTCAAGAAGCGGTACATGAGCTCGATCGCAGCGTGCTCGCCTACCATCCGATACAGTAGAAGCCCGAGAAGAATGGCATCCCGCTGAGTAGAGACGAGAAGAAGAAGCTGGAGCGCGGACGGATCGATTTGGACTTTGTGTCGTCGTTGGAGCCCGTGGATTCCAAGACGGAGCCGTACGGAATTATGTCGGTGACGACGACGAATACTTGGGCGATTTAAGAGGTTGTGCCATGATCTTCAAGGGCATGTGCTCTATCGGGGCATCGTAACGTCCCAGTTGCCACGCATGGTGTCTACGTAGCTTGCTGACGAACCACTCGCTTCGTTGCCAGCTAATAATTATGTGGCGGCGCTTCAAACACTGCCCAATAATCGCAGTAACCTAGAGGGTACAAGTACTGCAGACGTGCTATAGACGTGTAGTTCAGCGGTCACTCCCACAAGGTAAAAATCCAGAGCTGTTCCGGGCTCAGCCACGGCTTTGTATGGTATGTGGTGTACACCAAGCAAACAAATATTTTGTTCAAGTGAAACACTTTATAAATATCAAAATTCGCATGCTATCTCAAAATGCACGATAACATAGAGGCTTTTCAGTGCAATACGAATCTGTTTCGAAGGGGTATATATTTTCAAATATTTCAGTGAATCGTAAGTACGATGTTTCTGAGCCGCAAAAGTGCTCGATACCGTACATGTATGAAAATTCTATGTTGGAATGCCGGTGCGAATGTAAACCTTAGATATAAGTACTGGTTGCACACATGGAATGCTGGTGCGGGTGCTAATCTTACATATATTAATTGCTATGTGAGGTCGTCACTAAATTGCTTCTTTTGGCTACTCTTAGGCGGTGTTCGCGCTAACCACCATTTTGCTATAGTCGGCATTTTGGTGGCCAAACGAAACAAGCCTTCGGATTTTGGCGACGCATCAAAACCCACCAACTATGGCGGCATCGTGTTTACGCACACGATAACCAAGGTTTTGAGCACAGAGGTCATATTTTCGCATTAGTGACCAGCAAACCAGTGAAGCGACAGATACCATGCTGCTGCTACCGGTACTGCTCACGATTACGGTGATTCGCCTGAGCACGATGCAACACCAGTCTCGGAAGCAGCAGGACCCGAGAGAGTTGTAAGTCTGCAATTTCTTGAAATAGCTGCGGGATGGTACGTGCTTGCTCTCCGTTGCACGCGTATCACCTGTGAGCCATACAACCATTATTACTCTGTACGTAAACGACTAAAGATCACATATACATACCGGCTATCAAGCCGCAGAATGTTGCGTGCACGAACCCAGCCTTGCGGATCTCCTTAATCTTTGTCTTGTCCTTGGGCTTGGGCTTGATTAGTCGCTCCACACATCTTCATCCAGTGTTGCGATGTCGGAGTTCATGCCTCCACCGCTCAATCCAGCGATGTACTTGTAGAGGTCGTAGTCGTGCATTAGACGCACGAACATCCACGTGTATTGCTCTGAGAGCATCTCCAACGCGGGTATCAAAGTCGAACTTAAACCTCACTTTGAGATAAATTACGGCCCAGCGCTTTCCAACGCAGGCACCTTTTTGCGCCGACAGCAAAATAAATACGTCTCGTGATATCAAACCTACCGAATTTGATGCCGTGCTTTGCTGCTCAGACCTCAACCATCTGTTTAACTCATTGTGTCGCATAGTCCTATATAATGCTTTTTTATTTTATTTATTTATTTTTAATGGGTAAGGTATATTGTGTTACTATCTCAATCGCTTGAGTTGAACTCTAATAACAGGGAAATACATCCTGTCCAGTTTGTAGGCTCTACTGCCCCTCCGCCCCTCTGCGTCGCTCAGCCCCTCTGCTTTTCTCCTTCGCTCTGCTGCTCTTCCTTATCCGCCTCCCTCTCCGTCTCTCTCCATTGATGTATGTCCCCTGGTGTGAGCTTTGCCAGTCCCTTGTGCAACTCATGGTCCGTGCCTTCATTGTTGTAGGTCACCATCTCACCACGTTTGCTGATCACTGCCTTGCGTCTTCTTCACCTTGATCGCGTCTGTCACGCGCGAGTTTTCCTCTGTTTCTTCCAGCAGCAGCGACCATGGGCACGCACCGCCTTGACTCTTGAGCTTGACCGCGTTCGTCATGCGCGAGCTTGATGGCCACTAGGGCCCATTGCCGACATCAGCGATGCCGGCTATAACGTCTAGCTGCTGCAGCCGACATCGCTATGCTCCTTCCTGGGCCCACGAGGGGGACTTCCCACCCAGGAAGGCCCAAGATGCTGAGGTCGTTTTGGAAGCGATCCTTGAACCACTTGAGCCCGACGCGTCGTTTTGGGAAGTGACCTATATAACATTTGCTCGAATGTTAACCTGCGTCACTTTCCACGGGACAACACAGTCGCCATTGATGGCTGAAGTTAGGAATGCCTGCACTGCAAGCAAGGCTGCAATGGGAGATCCACAACGAAGATGGCAACCCCATAATAGCAGCTACAAGCACCAGAATGGACGGAATGACTGTCCTTCACTTCAAAAGAAATCCGGACGGGCTGACTTGGAGAATTACATGGGTAGATAGAGAATATCAGCAGAGCGACGACTTCAGGGAGATGAAAACATGGGAACGAGTGATTGGATTCGCGCTCGAATCGAGTTCAGACACAACAATTTACCCGTGGACAGTACCGACAGGAACGACGGCCCGAAACATTGCCCAAACGCTGATAAAACAACGATCCAACAAGTTTAAACGGCACTTACAAAACAGCTACAATCAGTACTGAAAAAAATCCAACACAGGTCAAGGACATCAACTTGGGGTCGTGCATCGCTTCAACAGAACCCACAACAGCTCTGGGGCCATCAAGGCTTATTCACGGACTTTCAAAACTGGACAATTTACAGGATCACGATAGGAGCACTCAATTTACGCCATGAGGGGTGGCCAGACGACAGATCCTGTCCGGACCAGGCATGTGCTTGCCTATTTGAGACGATAGACCATATTTTATGGGACTGTAGTAAGGCGGAGAACGCATGGATGAAGTGGATCAACAAATGGATGGACCAAGTTACCCATTCAGACCAAAAGGAGGAACTGAGGACCGCAGCAGCAACCAGTACAGCGCAAACACCCCAGATAGCCTTCCTGGCAAAAGCACAACAATGTATCGGACGATGGACGCCACACCATACGGAAGCAATGCGACTACTGCGGCGGATATGGGCGACAGTCACGCCAGCAATGCTGTGGAGACTGCGAAACGATACAGTATTTGAGAATAAGCAAACAACAGAGCAAGAAACACAAGCCGCAATAATGGCAGCAGGAGCTTACCAGGTACGAGCGATCGCAAGTGCGTGGCAAAAACAACCAGCAATAAGAATTCAAGGCCAATGTCTTTGAATATGTCACAACATTATGATGACATTGGACAAGACAGCAGATGCACCAGACCTCGATGCCTGGAACATACATTTCTGCACTCACCTTGAGAAGAACAAGGAAGCAACAGGAGGGTGGGTACTATACCACAACACAGCAGGACCACGTTGGCAACCTATGAGAGCAGAAAGTCTACAACTAGGGGTGGCCAAGGACGGAATTGACAAAACAGCAACGACTTTGAACCAAGCGGTGACAGAGTTGCTGGCGATGACATCCCCGGATTCCACGTATCTTCGGATTGACAGTCTCGACAAGAAGTTGCAAACCAAGCTACAGCAACTCAAGAACAACACTCCAGCAAACAGTACAATGACTGCACTGGCACAGAGGCTAGACTCGTTCTTCTCGGTGCAGTGGGGAAAACCAACAGGCTCAGAATTTACGGCTGCAAAACTCATGGCAAAGACACAAACAAAAACCAGCTACGAAATACAACGAACAGGAGGGGCGACAACGCCAAGCACCAAAGTGCAAAAAGTCATCGCAGCTTCATCACATCAGGCCCAAAGCCAGCAACACAAAAGACGAATGACATACTGTCACGTCTCAATACATACAAGTAGGGCTCCCCGATAATGGCATTAATCGCATGTCATTTTTCAAGCCGTCCATACATTATGCATTGACAAACACAAGTCACCTTACACGCATAATGGGCATTAATGGGATTAATGGGAAATGGGAAACAGCAGCGAATCAGTCGTCCCTGGGTCAGCAGCAAGCATTTCGCTCGCATATTTGAGCCGAATCTGCTAATTCAGGTTCGTCGTCGGATGAGCACACCGCTCATCCGACGAATTTGTACTTAGTAGTATTTTAACAGATCCCTTCTCCATTGCCCTCCAGAGGCGGGGAGAAAGAGCAGAAAGCTATTTGTTTGTGCGAAAAGCGAGAGCTGGAGAGGGGTTAAGAGGGCGATGCCATCTTCATAGTATAACAACACTAAGCCACGTTGCCGGCGAATCGTATAGGTTTTGTGCTTGCTGCGGTCGTCTACCAGTAGTCCGTCATTCATCGTCCTCCAGAACCCAACACAGTATAGGCCCCTGCAAAGGTAGCCGGAACTCGCGTCCCTATTGTATTTCTCACTCTCACTCACTCGTCCGCTGCTTCGTTTTCGCAAAGTCTGTGCTCCACTTTCGCAGAGTCTTCACTCGTCCGTATGTGCTCCGCTCTCGCAGAGTCTTCTCAACTCACGCTTGCTTCGTCACGCGTCCGTAACTCGCCGGCCCTCACTCTCGCCCACGCTCACCTGTCCTTCCGATCACTACCCGTACACCTACGTCCGCGCAGTCCACCGACCTTGAAGCACCTCGGATCTCGCTCGCTAAAGCCACAGGGAATATGCCTCAGGCGCCTACGCTTACTCGTGCAGCCGCACAGCAAACGCAATGGTCGCTGCCTCCTCGTCCAGCACTCTCCTACGTCGTACACCTCCACGTCCACGTTGGCCCGCCGGCCGCTCTCGTCCGTCCAGTTGAGCCCTCTCTCGCTCTCTCGTCCACCGCACTGTAGACGCTGGCTGTCGCTAGCCTTCGTCCACCGTGCCCGTTCTCAGTTTCCAAGCGCTGGTCACTGCTGTTGACCGCTGCTTGCCGCCTCGTACTCGTCGCACTCTGACTGCTCTCCGACGCGAATCGTAAAGTCACTCCCACTTGTCCCCTCTGGCGCGAATCACAAAGCGTCATTTGCTGATCACACTGCTGATTGCAAAGTCACTGCACTCTCCGACGCAAATCGCAAAGTGACTGCTCTCTCTCAGCTCGCGCACTTCGCCGCTCTCGCCTCCACGAACTCTCTCAGCTACTCGCTGCTGTTCTCTGGGTTCACTCGACCCTTCAGGGCGTCGCTTCACCCAAGATCTCGAATGTGCGGCCCCTATGAGCCGTACCCACAGCCTCAGTGCGACTGTTCGCCTTCGTGCTGCACCCATTGTCGCTTCTACCGCGCTCAACTTCCTCACTGACTGCGCCTCGTCGTCGCAACTTCAATGCTCTATTACAACAGTTATGAAGTAAATCCACAATAAGAGTTTGCGGAAAGCAGACGCGAAGTGCTCGGAACACCGTGAACGGTAGGTGTCAGCAACGTGGAAAACGTAAATACGCCGAGTCTTTTCTCTCATTAATAATGCATGCGTACAGACTCTTGGCATACGTAATTGATGTGCAGCCTCCAAGTGGCTTCCATACATAATGGGAGCCTGTAAATGTACATAAATGTATGTCTGTATGCATTAACCCCACCCCCACCCGAGAGCTTGTCTGAGACACAATTCCTCAAAAATCTTATCCTGTATCAGACAAGTTAAGGATTTTATACGTCTTTTTTGTGTAGTGCCTTACAAACTTTAAGTCAACGAGGGCTAGGCGTATCTCCCATCATTCCGGCATAGCTGTGCAGAGTTGAGCAAGTGTCTTGAACTTCGTATTTTCAGATAATTAGAGGGTATAAGTAAATGATGGGTGCAAGGAATCAGTATTGATGATTGCAGGTGCCTTTCCCCGCCATCCGCTTCTCGCTCATTCGAGAATTTCCCCGGCTGGCGCGCAGATGTCCGGATTTCACGCTCGTTGTCATGAACTGAGCCGAGAAGGCTGGAACTCGAAGCTCCCTACGAGTTTATCCAATGATTACACGTACCTCAAGCCAGGGAAGACCAAGAAAGACGTGCGCGGCGTAGATGTTTTCGTCGGAGAGATGGAGTTGATGCTCCATTTGAACCGCGTCGACTTGGGTAAGTACGCATTGCCTGTATGGGGCTCAAACGCGTACCTAACGCATGGTGCTTTATCAGAGGAGCTGAAGAAACAAGCGGCTGGGAAATTGAAAGCAAAAGCATCTGCAGGTAGCGCATTGACTGGGCAAGACGGACCAACAGTTTCGGGAACGTGGAACTCACAAGGTATGCGCAACTTATTGTGTATGTACGCGTTATCTGTCTAACTCTATCGTGTATGTTACAAGCGATGGTACTCCTTCGTCGAACACGGATGCGCTGCGTCCTGACGCAGCGAATGCAGAAGTGCCGAATGCTGATGGATCGAATACAGGTGCGACGAGTGCTAGTGCTTCGATCTCACAAGGTATGTGCAAGTTATTGTGTATGTACGCGTTATCTGTCTAACTTTATCGTGTCTGCTACTTAAATGGATGTTCCGCAACGTCCGGGCGAGACTGAGAGGCTAATATCAACCTCTCCGCATGTGGCAGATGAAGACTTGAGTGATGCATCAGCTTCTCCCCGACGGAGATTAGTCGCTGACTTTGATGCTGCAGACGCCGATGACGACGACTACGTTGACGCCGATGATTCTGATATGGATGCCTGTGGCCCGACCCGATATGAAGCAGAAGAAACGAAATACGACGAAGCGACGACTGCCATCGCAATGACTCGTAAGTTTATAGTGTACAGACACCCATTACTAAACTTTATCGTGTCTGTATGTAGCCGACCCAAATTGGGTTGAGTCTGGAGTTGATCCCGCGGACTTTGCAGGATTTAGCTGCGAAGATGAAAGCGAGGATACCGTGTACGACGACGACGAGGACCTAGGAAGTGGTGAACCGGATCCAGTTCTTGAGGACGCTGAAACCTCTCCTGATTTGCACTTTGAACCGTCGCTGCTTGATGCAGTTGGGGTTGTTGCTGCTATTGCACGCGGTAGCGTGCATCAAGATATACTGAAGGAAATCAAGTTCAATGGATGGCGCGGTCCAGAGAATCACAAACCGTACCCATACATGGAGGAACCATACGACACCTGGCCTGATTCGTGGATGAGTGAGGACTATCCTAATATCTACAACGGCGATCACGGGCGAACTGACGAAGCCCTGGCCGCTGCTTCCACTGCGCTGGAGACTTACTTCCTCTTTGCGACCCCCTATATGTGGGAGAACATTGCGGGAACAAGTGATGATTGTTTTGTGGAAAATTTGGACAAGCGTGTAGCTGCTCAACACGCAAAGCAGCAAGCCCGTCAACGCAAACGTCCTGACTTCCAAGTGCAGACACCTGATCAGATCAAGGCCCTCCTACAAGCAACACCTGCCATTTCTGGAAGAGAATTCTGCGTGTTTATAGGGCTTTTCATCGCTAGAACAATTGCGCCGAACAAGGAAAAGTTCGCACATCACTGGAAGACGACGGATGAAGCGACAATCCCTCGCGGTTGCTTCAACAAGTTCATGACTCGAAACCGTTTTGAGCATCTATCACTTAACATGCATTTCAGCAGCAATGCTGACCCTCAAGCAGCCGTAGACCGCGCGTGGAAACTTCGGTCCGTGATTACAGCCCCTCAAGCAAGCTTCGAGATGAACTTCATTCCCCTACCGTTCATGGCCTTCGACGAAGCAATGCTTCCGTCAAGGTCGTCGTTCAATCGCATGCGGGTTTATATGAAGGATAAGCTCCACAAGTGGGGTACCAAACTCTTCATGCTATGTTGTTCGCAGACCGCATACTGCATCCGGTAAGAAGCTGTAGGCGTGCCTTCGGGCACGGTTTTTTTTTTGTGACCTAAAGATATGTTATCGTGTCTGCTACATGCTAACATTTTATGAATCGTGTCTGATACAGCTTTGAAGTCTATTGCGGTAAACGGCAAATGGCCGACGACAGCACTCCACCTGATGAGAAGTCCGGTCCAGCAGCAGTTGTGAGGAACCTCCAGCAAGTTTTTGGACCCACTGGACCTCGCGCGTTCCACCTGGTCGTTATAGATCGGCTCTACACTTCAGTAGTGCTGGCGATGCAACTGCTTACGATGAAGTTTTACACCGTCGGAACGATCATGATGAACAAACGCGGACTGTGTGAAGATATCCTACCAAAGAAGCTGAAGAATGGACGAAGAGCTTCAAATAAGCGCCTGGTTCATATTGAGCGAGGCACGTACGAGGTGGTGGCGTCAGTTCATGTTCCTGCATTGAAGGCAATTCGGTGGTATGACAAAATAGGTGTCCACATATTAGCAACGCGTGGGAGTGCACAGGAGGACAGGATTGTGCGGCGTGACCCGGTCACATGCAACGAAGCTGAACTGATAGCTCCGAGGGTGGTGAAGGACTATCAAACCTTCATGGGCGGCGTCGACGTGCATGATCAGTTGCGTCTCCAAAGGCACGTTGTGTTATCGTGTATATACATCTTATTCATGTGTGCTTATCATGTTTGATACCATTGTGTTTCTGTAGATACTCACTGCGATTGGTTAGGCGCTACGAGAAGTATTACCAGTCTCTCGTCCTCGGTCTTATTGACCTCACCATCATCAACGCATTCATTGTGTACAAGTGCCGTCGCGCGAAAGACGACAAGACCAAGATATCGCACGTCCTATTCCTCAAGCAACTGCACTTGGAATTATGCCAGCTGCAGCCTGAGGACTGGCAGCAACTACTGCATTACCGTGGGCTACAGCCGACACCCGAAAGGACGCGCCAAAACAACGCTAACCACGTGCCGATACAGACGGATGAGTGGCGGAAGGGCAGTGCGAACCAAGCCAGAAAGCGCCGCCAGTGCGCATGCAAGGTGTGTTCAGTGCTAAAAGCTGACGGGGGAGGCGCGTGGAGGCGAAACGACCTTCTTCTGCGGCGAATGTAAGCTAAAAACGGCGTCAAGACATGCCCCGGCTGCTCGTGTGTTTCTCTGCAACAAGGTGAAGCATTCAAGCAACGGTGTGTCAGCTTCTTGCTTCGAGATCTGGCATAAGCATTGGAAAAACGGCACGTTGGTTCCTCAGTCGCGAAGCAAACGCAAGATTCGCGCCCGAAAGCCTAAGCAACCTTCCGGTGGAGATGGTGGCGACGACGATTCCTCCAACCAGTCCAGAAATGAAGCCGCAAGCGACAGTTCATCCCAGCGCATGCGCGCTCGTGGCAGTGATGACGCCAACTAGTCGGCATCTGTCTTTATTTTTGTTCTTGAGTTGAATATACCGCTGCATTGATGCATTGTCAGATGGTTTGTATCTCTAAATATCGACAAATGATGCACCGTCTTCATCGTGACAGTGTGCCGTCTTTGTGCCCAATAGACACAATAAATACACAATCGTGTTTTCCGAGGACACATTTACCGGAGGTGGACACGATACTTCAGGGTGGGTTAGGTGCATGAGCAGGCTTTGACCCAGACACATTAAATTTAATATTGATTATAGTATGGATGCCCATCTATCGGATAAATACTATCGTGTATAGGGCTCAGGGAAATAGGCGCAACCAAAACGTCTCGGGCTGGGGGGGAGCCGTGCATACAAGGCTTCTATAGGACAGTAAAACTCAAATAGAAGGCCACTTAAAACTCAACTCAAGAGAAGCGCATTTCGCCAGGTGGGTCGGCTAATTCAAGACCAGTAACAGCATCCAATTCTGCTAATCCAGGTGAACGACCATGAAAAATAGCAGTTGAAGCCATCGGAGCTCATGCGTAGCAAGCTGCAAAGTGAACGCTTGCTCAGCACCATCGCCAACATCCTCAGGGCCGTCTGATACTGCGTTTTGCCGTCCGCAAGCTTCGCCCGACTGCTCGTTGTGAGGCTTCCGACGGGCGGCATGTTGGTGGTTGCACTGCAAACTTGGTACATGTACAGCAGTCTGGATACGTGTATCTCGTAGAGGAGTCGGGTCACCCACGTGTAAACCTCTGACGGGGTGTCTGTCCCTTACGGAAATGTCCATTACAGCTCATGGTTGGCTGAGCGTGACTAACGTTGCAGTGCGGTGACTTGAGACCATGCACTTCAAGATACTTGAGGCACCGTCAAGGTGTCCCGCACCTATCCATCTGGACCTGCTGATTGCGGCGTGGCACTGGTGATCGCAGGTTCCTCACTACTCATTCACTCGTGGTTTCTTTTTACTTCGTTCGAGGCGTTCGTTGTCGGTACAAGTCGGCGAACATGGTGACCACGAACGTGTCCAGAGGTTCCACGATGCTTCCGTCCGAGCTCTGCAGCAGCACACCGAGCTCCATGAAGACGGACTACGCGATTCTGGAGAGCACCATACCTGTCGAGTGCACGCAGATCCACCACCCACAAGCGAAGACCGAGAAGAAGCCACAGTGTGCGTTTCCTGGAGCTCTAACCATGCCCAAGATTCTTGGCTTGCCGCCGCGGCATGTCGAGACGCGAGCGCGGACCAGCTCCCTCGTCGCTATGCTTGGTGGATCTGGAGTGGACGCAAAGAACAAGTCTACGCTTGGCCATTCGGGACTGTTAAACTCTCGAGTTGGGGGCCTCAACTGCAGCCGTTCGAGCTTCTTGCCCAGCAACTCGGCTCTGACCATGAGTTTCCATCCGTCAATGACGACGATGTCGAACGTGTCACGACCGAGTCGAAGAATGAACTTGTCAGAGCTGTACGAGCTGAAGGACCAGCTTTGGAAAGGATCGAGCTCAGGTGGACATGGCAATGGACTGGACGCGAGTGCAGTTAGCTCAGAAGACTGCGCCAACCCACGAGCTCCTGGACAGTTGACGTTCTTCACACAGCCATTCAATACCTCGCGTATCACCGTCAACCACAAGGAGGCTGCAGCGTCAGATGAAGGCTGGAGGAACTCGCCAGCTTTTATTCCGCTGCCTCGCGAGTCTGTCGCCATGCTGGCCGGTGCCGTTCGAGTGTCGGCGCTTGAAGACGACGACAAGTGCCGATTCCTCTTCGAGATTTTCGATGTCGAGCACCGAGGTGTGCTATCAAAGGAAGGGGCACGAGCTTTCATTGAGGCGACGTTCACGGCCAACGGCGTGGAATTTCTCGGCGAGTTCGACTACGGTGCAGTTGTTAATAAAGTCTTCGACCGCTGTCGCCAGCACGATACGATGACTTACACCGAGTTCACGAGTATCTTCGGTACCGTAGTAACGGAAACGGACGACAGCAATAGCAACGAGACTCTGGAAAGGCTAAGCGTTATCGCTGTAACTCAGCGCCAGAAGGAGATTCTGCACAACAATGAACGGGGAGGACGATGGTACCGCGTCAAGAAGTTCTGCCGCAAGTACAAACCCGAGATCTTCTGGCTCACGCTCTACTTCCTGCTCATGATCGGTGTCTTCATCGCCAAGGCCTCACGATTTCCAGTCGACTCTGCCGTCGGAAATTGCCCTCGCATCGCCAAGGGGTTTGCCGAGATTTGCCTCGTGAACACCATGTTCGTGTTGCTGCCGATGTGCCGGAACTTCATGACTGGTCTTCGGACACTGCCGGTTGTGGTAAACTACCTCCCGATCGACAACCACATCGAGTTCCACAAGATCTGCGGTGTGGTGCTATTGATCGCATCTTTGGGTCACACAGCAGCTTGGCTCGCCATCGTGGTCTACGTTCGAACGGTTCATCTGTCACTGTGGGAAGAGTCTCGGTACCACCACCTCACCTTCGTCCGCGACGAGAATTTGTTTCTCTTCGCGCTTCGCCTTCCGATCTGGTCGGGGGTTGCTATGTTGATTTGTGCTGCCATCGCGGCTCCGTTGTGTCTCGAGAAGTTTCGTCGCGGGAAGTTCAACTTGTTCTGGATAACGCACGTGCTGTTCATCCCGTTCCTCGTCTTGATGGCGTTCCACGGCTTCGCTCGCTGGGTAGCTCCCCCGCTGGCCCAGTACTGGATTCTACTGCCAGTCGTTATTTTCTTGATCGAGAAGCGGTACCGGATGACTCAAATGTTCGGTGGACAGACGAAGATCGCTCAGGTGCAGCTTTCGAAGGAATCGGTGGCGATCTTTATGAAGAAGCCGAAGTCCTTCAGCAAGAGGCAACGGTTTCTGCCGGGCATGTACGTCTACGTGAATGTGCCTACGATATCTAAGTTTGAGTGGCATCCATTCACGATTTCATCAGCGCCGGAAGACAAGTTCCTCAGTCTTCATGTCCAACGAGCAGGTGACTGGACGGGTGCCTTGTACAACCGACTGGATCAACTACACACGCAGCACGAGGCCTCGCGAACAGAAGACCAAGGAAGTCCGATGACGTCTCCGTACCCCGCGATCTTTCTCGATGGACCGATCGGGTCACCCGCACAAGACTACTCAAGCTACCGAGAGGTTGTTTTGATTGGGGCTGGCATCGGCGTGACTCCGTTCGTTTCAATCCTCCGAAGTATCATGCACCAGTGGGAATCGTTTCGCTGCCCTCACTGCAGACACGTTCGGTTTCCACCAAGCTTCCAGCTGCGCAAGATTTACTTCTACTGGGTCACCCGCGAGCAGGAATCACTCACGTGGTTTACCAACACCATGAACCAGTTGAGCGAAATGGACACGGAAAATCGACTGGAGATTCACAATTTCTTCTCGTCAATGAAGAACAAGGCAGTCATTGCTCCGTTGCAAGCGTTGCAGCACTTTATTCACAACGCTGAAGGACAAGATATTATCTCGGGACTTCATACGAAACAGCAAACGCACTTTGGGCGGCCAGACTGGAATGCCGAACTCACGCGGGTGGCTCGCAACCATCGGCAACTGGAGCCAAAGGAAAATGTTTCAGACGAACGCGAGGAAATCGGAGTATTCTTCTGCGGGCCAAAGCCTCTTGGAAACGTCATCCATGAGCAGTGTACGGTGCTGAATCAAGCGAAAATTCGACAGACATCAGATGTGGAGTTTGACTTCCACAGCAAGAACTTCTAGAACATACAAATAGACTTATTCAAATCACCAGTTACATCGAAGTACTGCATACTTAGTAGTAGTAGTGTTCAAATGAAGCATGGGCATGTTATGTGTGCTTGCTGTTGTACACAGGCGCATACCCGATCTAAGCGTCAGAGTTCAGGTGAAGTTTTACGTACGGCATGTAGCCATTTGGATTAACCAAAAATTTTACAAGTGATTTCCTCACAGCGGATGTATGTGTGTGCATACCTCGCTCGTCATTGGTCCCAACGATGAGGCTGGACGCCACCTTATCGTTCGTGTTCTACCCTGCCCCGCGATTGGCAGCCATACCTCATTTTAAGCATCGTAGTAAATGGAGGCAAAACATTCCTAAACCACCTTATACAGCACTCACTGGAAGCGCAATTGGCACTTAGCCGTATCCTGAGAATTCCTAGGTGGGAGGGTTCTTCTCACTTGACAGGTTCGTTCTTCATGCAAAAAAAAACGAGTATCATGGTCCCATATTTGAATAGGATTCGTACGTATTTATCCTAATTTCATTATCCGTGAGGCAGCTTTATATCGACAACTCCCTAGTAGTTGCAGAACTGTAAACCAAGTATTTGTTTTCATAATTGAATTTGGGAGCAGATCATGCTCATTCCTTTGTGCTTACACGATTCAACCCTTCCTGTTTGGATTTTTAATTCGTTTGCTGCTGGTACATGTACTGTAGTCAATGATCGTTGTTTCTAAAACTTCAGCAATTTAGAGGCCTTACTTGGGTTTAACAGCACGGTTGCTCACAACTCTTGTTGCACAAAACTTATGACACAAGAAAGAGCAAGCCCCGATATTTCCCGCTTGCATCGAATAGAAAGCGGTCAAACCGTAGCTGCGAACCGTTGCTGACTCCATTCCGTGGGCTTCCTGCCGCCCCTGCGCTAGAGAATAGCTTCTGAACTGCTCTAGCTTGGTCTTCCGAGCCGATTTCCATGACTAAGCAGTTTCTCCTGAACTTCCAATCCTGTGTGGACGCCCGATAGATTTCTGTACCCCCACTGTCGTTTCTGAAAAGCTTGTCAACACTTTCGTACAGCAGGCGATACATCTTCAACCCTTCCGGATCTACCCCGGTATCTTCGACTGTTGGCCCGCCATCCGAAAACAGCGCAAGGTGCGGCTCATACTCCAGCACATCAGGTCCGACCAGGTCAAGTTCCTCACTAGGAATATACGGCGGGTTGCACAAAATCACATCGAGCTGCTGAAACAGCGCTTCGTCTTCTGCCACATCGTTTCTTAACCCGGGCAACGTTTCCAGATCTCGAAGCAGAAACTCTGCACGTCGTTCTAAATTGTTGGATCGAGCATTCTGCTCCGCGACAGCAAGCGCACCCGGAGAAATATCGATACCCACTCCAGTAGCTTGAGGGAACTCGGACAAGGCCGACAGCAGCAAACACCCAGACCCCGTTCCGATATCCAGAATCCGCAGTGGCGTCTGCGGATGGAATTGATCCTACAACAACAACAACAATTAAAACAACGATCATTACACCGTTATTTTATATTTCTACACCTCTCCAAACCAAATGAACTCACCACCAACGTCTCAATTAGCACTTCAGTGTCACTGCGAGGAATGAGGGTGTCCTGCGTCACTTTAAACTCTAAAGACCAAAACTCCTTCCGTCCGACGACGTAAGCAAGAGGTTCCCCCTTGGAGCGTCGCGCCACATGGACACGGAGTCGTGCAGCTTCGTGCTCTGTCAACTTGCGTTCACTATGGAAGAAAACGTCGTTGCTGGACGCGAGTGGGGGCTGCAGGGCGTCGGCCACCAGCGCTTTAGCGTCGTTAGGAGCGGACTCGCGGACGCTGGAGGCCACTGCAAGCCTGGAGACGCGACTCAGACGCACGCGGATTTCTTGTACGGCATCGAGCACGCTCTGCTGGCTGTGGATGTGGCGCCGCGAGGCACCGAGGAGTCGACGTAGTGGGCGATACATCATGGCCAATCTATCGTATGTGGTTTCGTGTAGAGAGGGATGACGGTACTATCCGTTCCTGAAAATTGAAAATATTGGTTGGGCATCTTGTGGTCACAAAGGTACTAGGGCCTTGTATATGGACCTGAAAAATGATGGCATCCGACGAGGATGTGAGCCACTGGTTTCTCGTAGAGATGACGACGAGGATTGACCCCACTTTCACCCTGTGAAACAGTCGTTGCTGGATCGTCCACTGCTCTCGTTCCTCCCCTTTAACCCAGTGACTGGGGCTCTGTGTCGGTTGGTGGATGAATTGTTACTTACTAATAGGATAGACATGCCTCCGAAGAGTTTGGAAGGATCGTACAAGACTCGAGGACACTCGTTAATCTGTGGGAATAATTATGTAGTCACCATCGACACTTTGTCAAGGACAACGAGGCACACGGTATCACCGAACTGAAGCTTCAGAGCTTGCAGCTTGTTCGGGTTCAGTGACTGCTTGAAGTTGCTGCTAAACTTGAAAGCTGCGTGTATGGTCTGTCCACCAGAAAGTAAGCAAGCCCCTGCTCTTGTTGGGCAGGTCGTGTATATCAACGTGCGTTAGGTTCTACACTTGAATACGCCATACCAGTATAAAAAATATTTTCCTTTGCCACTACTTCCATGTAGCATTGTTCGCTGTGTCTTGTTGCGTGGCCTCGTGATAGTGCGTGCAATGCACCAACAACGGTTAGTCTCATACGCAGTACGAGGTCATTCAACGCGTAGTTACCGAAGTGACAGACAGCCGAATGCAGTCGCTATGAGTGGTGGAACTGCTTCAGTACCAGCAAGAGGGTCAATGATATAGGAGCCACGGTCCCAGCGCCTACGTTTTGATCGAAAACTGAAAGCGCTGGTACCGTGGCTCCTGAAGGACGGCAACCAAGACGGTAGCTCATTTTTGCCGCATAGATCGTCAACGACAGATGCAAATGCAACAGCCACAGAGACGCCTGGAGGCGTCGATAATGACGTCGTTCCGTGTCTCCTGCGCCTTAGTGGCAACACATTGGGAATCCAACAGCGGCTTACATTAGGGAAGACAGCAGCACCCACAGACCACCCGCTTTTCCCGAGCCCGAATAACGCTGCTTCCAAATTTGTGTCAACAGAGAAGAGAGAGAAGCAACACGTACAGGTCGAGCCGAAAACCCCACTCACCTGAGTAAGTAACGTGTAGCTAGCTAGCTAGTGAATCAACTGAAGTATTCTTCATGTTCTTCGCGTTTCTTGTCAAGTTGGGAGCAAGTGAACTTGTTACGCGAAGGTTGTAAGAGGATCAGATAACATTCCGCCGGCCGCGGTGAGGCTGGTCAGCGTTGCTGGCCTCCCAGGATAATCATGTAATGCAAGCTGTACCTACAGTACTTGTATGTTGTTAAGATGCACGTAAATTTTGAGACTACACGCTCTGCGAAACAGCTGGTGATGCCATTCGCGCTGTGCGTCCCCATTGCATGATACATGTGGTAGTCCTTCGAAGTGGTACGGTTTAGCAATGCGCCCTCGTATCGCGAAAGGGTTAATAAATCGTGTTGTTTGCTAATACATGCACATTAATTAACATCCCAGAATTAGAATTACAATTCAAGTTTCACACAAACCAACTCTGATTTGCTGGCTCCAGCACTGCTGGAGTCCAGCAGATCTGTGACGGTTGATAATATCCTACCACCTGCTGTATGCAAAGCTTACTAGGCGCTGCAGCATCCATGGGTGTGGTGGCATAATACGCATCATCACGTAGTGGAGTGGCGTGCTTCCAACTTGAACCGACATGATCAGCAATGGGATATGCAGCACGGCTTTCCTGGACTGTCAGCAATGGCAGGCGAAGGCGGGCAGCACCCTTTGAATTAGTTCAGTTCGCAATTTGCATTCCGGCGAGCAATACACGTTGATCGTTGGTGGGAGTTCCAGCTCCCAATCTAGCGTGTTTTGTGTCTTCAAGATGCAGGACATCATAAAGTTAACTTTAGTTTCAAGTCCACAACGAAGACAAGAGATCAAGGCGTACGACATGCGGGTCCTGGAGTAGGAACGCCGCGAGTTCAAGATGGACGAGCGTACGGATGAGGAACCTTTGAGAGATGCTACAGCGACCAAGGCGTTCACGACAATCCAGACGAAGCTCAAGACGGCTCATGCGGAGATTGCGAAGGCAATGGCAAAATTATCGTGGAAAAATTGCAGAGGCTACAAGGGGTGACTGCGTATCAGACGCAAAACATCCTGAAACTAAAGATGAATCGACTAAGAATGTGGGCAGGAGACCAGCAGGGGTACAGGCGACAGGGTGCGAGAAAACTGACTCCGTTGGAGCACTCCATCTTGCTTGGATGTGCCCGGAGGCACAACACTTCTGGAAAGACATGCTTGCACGATGGGGACGTGATACTACGGAGATGAGCACACACTGGACAACGGAGGCGATCCCAGACGTTTTTAGGCTGGCACTGCATCACACGCCAGAGTGGCTTATGCAGTGGGGACAACAAGAAAAGATAGACAACTGGGAAGACCTACATGGGGTCGCCACGGATATGTGGAGGCTGGAAGTAGCTGTCATCCTAACGGCAATATGGAGACGGAATGTGGACAGGATTTACGCAGACGAGAGAAAAAGCAGAACGCTGTATGAAGCGCTGGCAGGGGCATGCAATGGAGTAACGGAGGCATTCACAAGATACAAGATGGGTATATATCCCCTGACTGCGGTGTCGGCACCCAGACTGAAAATGGCGGACTTCATCAGCAAGAGATGGAACACCGTGATGACTAGGAGGGGGGAAAGCACGGAGGCGGCATCGGTCCGAGTCGGTTTTTTCGATGGCGGCTCGAGGGGAAATCCAGGACCGGGCGGAAGCGGCAGTGTGGTCATAGAGAAAGGGAGGAAGACAGGAACGGTGGAGCCGATATGGCAGCAGCAACTGCGCTCACCAGACCCACAATGATGAACAACGTGGCGGAAATGGTGAGGTTGCACAGACTGCTGGAGCATGCGGTGGTCAAAGGACGGCAGGGCGTTCACATTGTGGGAGACAGTGAAACGATCCTCAGAATGGTGCGACAGCGGAAGCCACCAAGGGCCAAGAGGTTGCACATTTGCACAAGATCACACGTCGGCTAGCAGATATATGCAAAGTGGCAACCTGGAATCATCATTATCGCAGACACGAGATGGCAGATTGGCTCGCGAATCTAGCCATGGACAGTCAACGGAGCTGGATGGTGGCTCACACTGCTGGAGACTTGGAACATCAGATATTTACGGGAGTGAAGGCGACATGAGCCGCTGGGAGGTGAGTAAACGGGAACCAGCACAAGACACGCGACTGGCAACGGAAGACGGAACGAGCTCGGAAGACGGAACGAGCTCGGAAGGAGGACAGCAGGTAGTAGACGCACTGGTCCGGATGTAAATACCGGACTGGAATGGTCATTAGAGTTCACTTCTAGCGATAGAAACAGTAACACAATATACCTTAACCCCCAAAATTTTTTTACTCAAACCGGTGAAGCTGCACGAAGTAAAGTTATCTCTATATTTCTGAGCANCCCCCCCCAAAAAAAAAAAAAAAAGGACATCACAAGATCACTGCTACATGTACTACGTACCGTGTGGTAGTATTATTTTATAACGGGAATCAACATTGTTTTTAGCCCGTTAATAGTTGTAGCCTCGAGCGCTGGAAGAATTGGCTATCAACGTGAAAATAGAGCGCCAACACTACTAATGTATACAGTTGCGCTCTAAACTGAATTAGTTTCACCCACCGCTAGTTAAGCCACTTTCTCCTCCCACATCAGCACGCACAGTACTTGCTTGCAGCTCTCAAATTTAAAGTGCTAACTTAGCACTGCGAAGGCGTCCCATATACATTGTATCAGTGTTTTAACGACTCCCAATCAGTGTTTACCACCCTTCAAACCCTCAGAGCTCCCTTCAGTGTTGAAGTAGTCTTCGGTTTGTGAGATGTATCATGCGATGGGGCTGCACAGCGCGAATGACATCTTCAGCTGTTTCTGAGCGTGCCGTCTCATGCGTCTTATCAACATCCAACATTGCAACTGAAACAACTCGCGATAATGAACTGTAGTGCCCTTGCATCATAATACCGGTAGCCATATTTTCCCCGGAGTACGAATGCGTTATTGGCTTGAGCTATGGCCGCCAGAATGCACATTTCTACGACTCCAAGTTCCGGGCAAAACTGACGCCACTGCTGGCGTCAATTAAATAGATCTACAATTATTAAAAACCAAGGGCATAAGGACAAGCTAAACTTCAAAATAAAAATAACTTACGATCAGGCAACAATGTAAACCGATGAGTCCTGTAGGCCGCATGCGCACGAAGCCGCGCTCAGCAGTGCAGACTGAAGTTCGTGATTTGCGCAATGAATCTGGGTGGCTCACATCTCCAACGTCGGAGCCGAACGGGATGGTGCGTAGCCAGCGTGTCGTCATCCACGTCGACTACGTATCATTACTACACTACTGTATGGGCATCCCTCGGGCTTTAGGGATTGCTGCTTTCGACGCAGAATGCACTCCGATTGTTAATATGCTGCTTCAATTCCACAGCAGAATATGGGGTTCATCCAGTTTTATCGCACGCTTAGCGCAGCTATTGGCCGGTCGAGTTCACAAAAGTACACACAGTGAAACAAATCTGCAGGCTCAGACGCTCACAAGCCGTGCCAAGGTGGCTTGCATACAGTGGAAATCGTAGCCACTGTACTGGCTCACAGGAGTAATCAACACTGATTGACCAGCATGAGGATTATTTACCGATGTGTTGCACCTTGCACAGCGACGACAACTCAACATTGGCGAATGCCATTAGATAACATCTGGGATTTACCAGCTTGAAGAGCACAATACATTGTAATGCACGACGTACGTGTGTCGGTGGGTGGCCAATCCTTGGTAGCAGTGGGCCACACCTTCGCCATGACAGGGCACCGAATACCATTCTACTTGGAATCCGTTCTCACTTCGCAATTCGCTCTCCGGCTCCCAAGCTCCTGACCAACCAGCACACCCATGCGTATCTCTTACATTTTCGTCGTGATTGCGGATGCTTTCTTTGCTACCAGCGAGGCTCTTACGGAAACCAACGCGGCCTCGATCTCTCAGGTGGCCTCGCCCAGCGGCCCACGCCAGCGTCTTCTGAGGAGCCACCACACTGTTGTCGAAGATGAAGCCGACGATGAATCTGACGACGAAGAAAGAGGCCCCTCTCTCGAGCGAAGTAACTCGTTGGCTAGAAATTTTGGCATTGACCCCACCAGAGCCTCGACCGACACCCGGTACTTCGTTGGTCTGGACAAGGGGACTCTTAAAGCGTACCAGAGTGCTCTCAACGCGTTGAAGAAGGCATCCAAGAAGGTCAAGCCTTCACGCGTCACTAAGGACCGTTTCTAAGACGTTTCTGCAGATCAAGCAAGTCAGTCGCTGCAATGTCAAGTTTTACCAAGCAACATGTGGATTCGTACCGATTGAAGATAGCACGTTCGTCCCGCTAAAGCGCGTAACAAGATTTCATCGCCTGATACCTTGTTCTGCCCTGATGAAGACTTTGCTGATGTTAACAGACTCGTCACCACCCAGGCCCTAGGTGCCACTAATTTCTGGACAAGAGGTGGCAAGTAGAGCAAGTTCATGCTGTCGTCAAACCCCAAAACGACGGTCGCGAGAATGCGAGTGCAGTGATTGTTATTTAATGTACATTGGTCCGACCGCTGGCCTCTTCCAACGCACAGAGGAGTTGGGATCCTCTGTGCTCATGCCCCCCCCCCCCCCCCCCCCANCTTGGCGTGAAGACCCAGATCGACAGAACAAGGCCTCAGAGAGGACCCACTGTAACGGATACCACATGCAAGTCGAAGGAAAAGACCGAGGTGAAAGCTTCGAAGAAGACAGGCTAATCTTTTCGACGGCTAGTTTAGGCTTCTACTTTAAAGTAGAAGCCTAACTTTAAAAATATATAAGATAGTTAAATACGCAATAGAAGGCCGATAAAAAGCCCAACTCAACTTTTTTTTTTGATTGGATGTCTCGGGCGTTAGCGAGCAAAATGGAAAATGGGGACAGCAACAGCTTCACCGAATACAAGCACACTAGTACTTACAGTAAGTAATAGATACAGGTAATAGAGCGTACCTACCTATCAGAGCTCGGGCACCCCGGTTCGAGTAGACATTTTATCCGATACGGGTACCCGATTGCGAGCTCTGCTGGTTACACTCCTATATATTTCTGGGAGCCAGTGAGCAATCACGCATATAAATTCCCCGTACTCTTGGATGTGGCCAATCTCCTTGCCAGCACTGATGCTGGTTCAACGTCTAATGATACCAAACGAAACAGGTTGTCCAAGGCAGTTATCCCCAGCATTCCGGTTAAACCCCGCGTGCTCGCGGCCAACAGAGGGAGGGCATCGCCACAAGCAAATTACGCATGCGGATGAAAACGACATTGGAACCAGCGACAACTCCGACGATCCAGAGGGCGATCAGTACCGGGGGTGTCGGCAATCATGGAAGTGGCTAAGACCCTCCAAAGTCGGAGAACTGGCCTAAAAACTGCAATTCAGATATTCTCGAAATCTTAAGGCGATTCTGGACTAGATGACCCCAGCCTGGACATTCGCAAATGTACAACCAAAACACATCGTCCCAGGGTGGACCGGGGTTACCGAGTTGCTGAAGAAGATCCCAGGCTAGGCGAAGACAATTGAGAAATGGTAGTACGAATACTGGCTGAAGACACTGCTGGAGCTGGACAATCTCAGAACGAAGGTGCTTGACAGTCCATTCTTTGGTTCGATTCCAGCGACTGTACATGTACAATCAGAAGCACAGTCTGCCTCCCAAGGCTATTACCCGTGTTTAAATAACAACAATCGTGAAGTCTGGATTCACAGAATTCACTCCGGTCACATCTTACAGATTGTTTTTGAGGTATTGAGTGACACGACTGTCGACCTTTGTCCAGCGGTCGGTCGTTCATTCTATTGAGTTTTAATCGGCTTCCTATTTGAGTATTTAACCCTTTCGTGATCCACTTGGGTAAACTATAGCATACAAGTCTAAGTCATTTGATTCTTAAAGGACTCAAAACTCACCCTTTTACAAATCCACGTTACTTCCTTTGCATATCTCGTGTAGCATATGAACTTCAAGATTTGCAAGAGCTATCTGATACATGCATTTAACTTGCATTTAGTATGCACAGACGATTTGTAAGGTACCGTTTATAGTCTGTTATAAAAGACGGTGTATTACTAACTTGAACTTGTGCAAAAGGGCGCGTTTCTCGCCCTTTAAGAGGGCGATTTCGTACCGTGTTTTGGAAAACGGCTTCAAGGAAGAAAAATGCGCCCTTGTACCGCGAAAGGGTTAATACATAACAGACGCAAAATGCTTGTCTTTTTGTATGGTGTTCGTTTTCGCATAAATCGTGGTAAAATGCGAATGTGTGGAGTTTTTT
>LGTU01000698.1:0-23744 GCA_001314425.1 Phytophthora pluvialis | reverse complement strand
CAGCTCTTCTGAAGCGATGCGAACTGTGCGATGTAAATAATGTGTTGTTACTGACGCAATTTAGGTTCAACAACCTTCTAATGCCGACCTGCAGAACGCGGTGTATAGCGGCTGGCTACACACCGTTTTCGTGACGGGCACGATCTGCTTTGCTGCGGACGGCTGCATCATTTGGTGCAAGCACAACTGGCCCGGGTCGTGGAACGACTCAGACACATCGCTCGGCTTCCGCAACAAGTTGCTCGACCCCGTGTGCTGCCTGGACACGCGCATGAACGTAGTGTACGACTCCGCGTTCCCCTGTTCGACCGTCATGGCTAGTCGTATTCTTACCCCTCTCAAAGACGGTGATGTGGAGCGGATTCTGCCGTCGCTCCGGAGCTCTGCGCGGACACTGCACAACGCCATCACTTCGGTGCGGCAGGCGGCGGAGTGGGGCATGGAGAGTGAGCAGAAGGTGTACAGCCGCCTCAATCTCCCGCTGCCGTAAGACCCCGAGCGTCGTGGACTTAGAATCAACAAATTGTTTCGACTGGCGAACTACCGTGTACGTACGGTTGACATCTGACAGATTCGCACGACCTTCTCGGGTGAGATGGGAGAGCCACTAGCCATGCGTTAGGAGCTAGCCGGCCATTACAGCACTTTTGTTGTAGTGAACCAACAATATATTCTTTGTGCTCACGGTTGCGATGGTGCTGTTGGTCGAGGAGGAAGTCAAGCGAACCGTGATGAACTCGCAAGTTTACCATGAACAGTTGTTGGGTTTTGGAGGCTTAGTGGTAAGTACAACGCTACTGTAATATCAATGGGGGGGCTCGCTTTGGTGATCATGCTCAGCTTCTGATCTTTGTTGCTCTCGTGTTAGGCCTTCTTCGTGATCATGCCGATCAACATAATCAGCTCCTGACTGCGGGCACACGCTTCCTCCCGGTCACGGCGTGCGCGCTCCTCCATCTCAATCTTTTCCTGGCGGCGGCGTTCCTCGGTCTCAGCCTTCTCGGCGAGAAGGTGAGCCTCTTTGGCTGCATTGTCGTCCCGGTGGCGCTGATCCTCCTCTGCACGACGATGTTCCGCTTTGTGCTGATTTTCTTCACGTAGAATAAGCACCATTTCGAGTATGCTCACCCCCACGTTGTTAGCTGAGCTGTCGAGGCCAGCCAGCTTCGTCTTGAGCGCGGTGGTCGTCTTCATGGCGCGAATGCGCTTGGCCTTAGCGAAGCTGGCCTCCAGAGTATCCTTGTCCTCTTTGTGAGCGCACTTTCCACCCACCGTGTCCCGAAAGACAGTCAAATCGGTACCTCCCAGTCGATTCGAGTAGCTTTGAAGCCCTGAGTACTTCAGAGCTTCGAGCCCATCGCGGCTTTCAGCGGCAAGTCCTCCGGCGGAAGGCTGCGTAGTTGACGGCTGTGCATTGCCAGCCACGAGGATGGGAGCACCGTTGCGTGATTTTGATAGACTGCCGAAGCCAAAACGCCGTGTGCCTGCCGCCGTCCGAGTGGGAAGAGAACGTGACGTACGCGCAACGTCTTCCGGTCCTTCGGTTGGAAGGGTCTCCATGAGCAGGTCTTGGAACTCGCCTCGGCTCTCCGACCGGCCGGAACTCGCTGGTTCAGCTACGCTCGATCTGGCGTGGCGATGCGCGTCTTCATTTCCGAACTCCGCGCCAGTCGCGGTAGCAGCAACCCGCAAAGACTCTCTGTCTCCGCCGCCGTAGAAGCTCTCGTCCGGATCGACGTCGAAGCAGAAGTCGCGCTCCACGCTGGGCTGGTCACTATCTGATTTGTTGTCCATCTCGATCACGTTCGCCTTGTCATCGATGTCTTGCTTGGCTTCTTTGGCTCTCTTGATGTGCGGCGGCATATCACTAGCACCGGTCGGCTTCCTAGTGCTGTACAACACTTTAAACTTGCGACGCAGGCTGTCCAAGTCGCGTTTGGGTGCACCTCGCGCTCTAACGATGTTGTAAGGCGTTCCCATTGGCCTTTGCCCAGCGGGAGATACTTCTCCACGAGCGTCAGAAGGCGTTCGATGTCGGCCATCTTGTAGTTGGTACTTCCGGATTGCTTGGCCATCTACGTACACAAAAAGCTTAACAGCATCAGTCATCTAGAACACGGGTACGGACGATCGAGATGCGGCCAGCGTACCGGGCTTGAAGGTCGTGGACGAGGTGGAGAAGGCGCGCTTGAAGGTGGGGGTTCTGCTTGTTGCTTGGCAACAACCAGAATGACAGACTCTGACCAGCGTGCTTCGCGCGCGGCCAGCCCAGAAGACGACCCTCCCTGCCACCAATTCACGCTGCAGCTTGAAGGGAAGCTGCTATCGGACAACGCCAGTGAATCACGCGCGCGAAATTTGGGCGCGATGCCTGCGCGCGCAAACGGCAAGTTGAAATCTTCTTCTATATGACCCTTCAGATCGGCGTTGCCCCCAAAGCGCAGCTGTTGTCTACCTCGCCCCATTCTTCACCATCCTGCACAATGATGTTAAGTAGCTTCAATGCTTTTTTATTTGTGCACGTGACTTCGCCACACTCGTTCCAATACAAATACCTACCTTTCCGACGCTCTTCGCACCACCTCAACCTTCTTAGAGATCTCGGTCGCCTTGCATGTCCAGGTCGCGGCATTCCTCAAGACCGCAACGGCAGACAAACCACAGGTCAACGCCATAATCCACGGTAACTTCATCACCTCGGTGCACGCCTTGCATCGTCGTCACGACCACGGTGGTGCGACGACCATTGGACACCTCGACGAACTTGGCCACTGGCTTGCACGAGTGGTTCACAAACCGTATTAGGCCCCCCATGGTCTCGGCGTTGATCGCAACACAGACAAGGAAGCTAGGTCTCTCTGGACGCTGTTTCATCACCAGGCGATAGCCGCGATTGGGTGGTCGATTGACACGGAATACACTAACGTGTTCCAGCTCTCCGAGATACTGCCCCAGCACCTCACCAGCGTCGATGTTCTCAGTGGCAACCCCACCCAGCGATCTGGTGCGAACGTTCCGCCCCAGATACACCTTGTTCGACTCGACCAGCCCGTTGCCACATAGGCCTCCGTACGGGCAACAGTTCACGTTTCAGTACAAGTGTACAAGCGAGTTGCGGCACGCGTCCACGACACGGCGATGAACAATCGCACCAACCGAAGTGTGGCACGGTCGAGAATACAGTCGCGAGAGGGTTGAACATCTCGCGAAGGTGGGGCACGCTGCAAGGCCACTGAACACATCACCCGGGCGCGATGCGTGATGCTGGGCACGGGTGCTTCCTCCGTGACCATGAAAATCGGGTTGATGGCGATACGATCTGGATGGGGAGCCGTCCGCAGGCGAGAGTACGGGGCTGCAGTTTCCCGGTGTACTCGGCGTCCATCTTGGCGAGCGTGTAGCGCCACCGTCACACGAAGGCGCACTGGAGATGCTGGTGGCGTCCCCAGAAGAACAGGTGACGAAGTGGTGGGGCTGGCTACTGGACGAGTTGTCGGTGGAGACGACACAGGTGTGGTTGCCCGCCCCGGGGTTGGTGCCGCGGGGTTCGTGGCTGCCTTGGATGAGTAGTTGCTCCGCTCAGGTGAAGCCACGGAGGTGTCGCCGTGCCAGTAGCACTGGTGGCATCCGCAGGATCGTCATCGCCACCGTGGCTTTCACGACCGTGCTGCTGACTGGACAGGATATTCGACGGCGTGTTCTCGTCGTCGCTGGAGGTGTCGCTGATGCAGCGACGCTTCCAGTAAAGGACAGAGTGCTTCAGGTGCACCATAATTCCTACGCTTGCAGAGCAGGTTAGCCACCAACAACTAGTACCCACATCTCTGCAATAGCAACACTCCTTTTTCAAATTCGCGATTGGACCAGAGCTGCCGTCTTCGCGCCTTCGGAGGCAGATATCGAAGTGAATGTCGATTTGATCCGGCGGAAGATATATGACAGCGGACAAGCGGCCAGAGCGAATGTAGCACATCTAAGAGTGATGGTCATCTTAAATTATACAAATTCCAAGACAACTCTTTATGATGGCTACACGGCATATTGCTAGGGCTAGGGCAGCTTATCGAGACGACATTTGCACCTCGCGAGATTTATTCTCGCACAATGCCGCAGCATATCTGCTGCAGATATGGCGGTCGGTTAATGCATTTTTGGCGGGCGTCCACTCTACTATCACGACTGATCTCGCTGTGTTGCTCCAAGTTGTTGCCAGCAAAGCCAAAAGCCGGAAGAAGACTCATCTGCATCGTGTTCTGCTGTCAACAATTGGTTGGGACTCACAACACGACGCAGCGTTGGAAAGGGTTAAGGACGCGTTGCTAAGGATCGTGCCGCTAGTACGTGCCAAGGCTGATTGGGAAGTCACCTTGCACGCCGACGCTTCCGATGAACACTGGGGGTCTGCGGTGACCCAAGTTCGAGCTGCAGATCTTGCTTTGCCTTTGGAGAAGCAACGCCATCATCCGTTGGCTTTTCTGAGAGGATCATTGACCGGAGTTTCTCGTCGCTGGGCAATTATTGACAAAGAAGTAATTGCCATACTGACCACTTACAAGAGACTGTCGTATTTGTTGCTCCTCCCGAGAGGATTTCACATCTACACTGATCATCGAAATCTACAGTACATATTTAATCCGGCGGGAAGCAATGGCGATGTGAGTAACGTCCAAGCTGACAGGCTGCAGCGATGGGCAATGACGCTTACAATGTTTATCTACGTGATTGAGTATGTCAGTGGAGAGCAAAATGTGTGGGCAGACCTTCTCTCTAGATGGGGCGCGGCTGGCGATACGGGAGTAGCACAATCTGCAACGCGAATGAAAGCTTTGATGTGGTCGAAAGTGTACCTCCACTTCAGAACGAGGATTTCCAATGGCCATCGCATGATGGGATTGTTCGTGAACAAGAAAGGGCTCTAGGAGCTCTCCAGGGAGACAGCGACTTGTTGCCGCCCTGCCATCTGGATCACGAGAGAGGCATTTATCTAGATGAGCTGAACAAGGTGTGGATCCCGAATGGAACGTTGAATTTGCAGCAACACCTATGTGTGATCGCTCACGCTGGAGCTATGGGTCATCGAGGTATTGCAACCACTACCATCGCGTTGGATCGTGTGTTCGTCTGGGGAACACTGGCCGTAGATGTGCAAACGTTTGTGCGAAACTGCTTGCACTGCATGACGGTCGGTGAGAAAACCGTGCCAAGACCGTACGGACCAGCGTTGCATGCCACGAAACCCAACGATCTCATTCATTTCGACTTCTTGTCGATGCCGAAAAGTGCCGATGGCATGACGTACGTTTTAGTTATCAAGGATGATATGATCGGCTATGTTGAATTAATCGACTGCTATGCAGCGACCGCAGAAACAGCGTGTCGAGGACTCCTCGATTGGTTCAGGCGATTTGGTGCAGTTCCTCAATGGGTATCCGGTCGAGGAACAAATTTTAAGAACGAGTTGATTGCCTTGTTGCGGAAGAAGCTAGGTGGATCACATCACTTCACCCCGGCGTACTGTCCGTGGGCTAATGGCAGTGTGGAAGTTGTCAATCGGATGCTACTGCGGTATTTACGTGCTCTGTTAAGCGAGCTCAAACTCGCCACCTCAGAGTGGATGTGCATCTTACCGATCGTACAGTCGGCCCTGAACCAGTCACCAGCTGATCGTCTTGGGGGTGTGGTTCCAGTTACGGCATTCACAGCATTGCCGGCTACTACGCCATTGACTTCCATATTACATCCTAGTATCGACACTGTGCAAGATGCAGCCGCTGTCGTGGAGAAACACCGGCAGCACATCTCGGACGTAGGGACTGCATTGGATAATATGCATCGCGAGCTTAGCGCCGATGCCGCAAAGAAGCGACAACAAGCGCGTTATCCGCGAGCCAGCAAGGCAGGTGTCAAATGACGCAGTTTGACGAAGGCTACTTTGTGTTGGCCGCTCAGGTGCTATCTCGTGCTAATAAGCTGGTAGTGCAGTGGAAGGGTCCCAAACGCATCCTGAAAGCGCTGAGTGACAACATTTTCGAGGTTCAAGATTTGATGTAGCCATTTGAAGTGTCAACTCTTAATGCGTCTAGATTGAAATTCTATGCGGACGCATTGCGCAACATTATTGAGGATCTGGTCGCGCAGGCCATGCACGCCGAAGACCGAGATTTAGTGTCTAAATTGGTGCATTGTCAAATGGGTTCCGACACACACTACTGGGAGATTCAAGTCGAATGGATCGGACTCGATCCGTTGGAAGCTTCGTGGGAGCCTGCCACCATTATCTACGCTGATGACCCCGAGCTCGTAAGGAAGTTCGTCGAGACTGCCGACTCGGATGCAGCTCGTGATATGTGGACATCATTAACGGCAACTCCAACAGCGACACAAACTCCGCGACGCCGCCGAAAAGGAAGGGGTAGTGATCTGGCTGTCCCCGGCGTACATCTACCAGGTGCCATCGCAGAGATTCCGTCGAGTGGATGTAAGCTGAGATCTCACACCAGCCATGAGATCCCAGAACCCATGTGCGTGATCCCACCCAGTGTAGGCTACACGGTGTAGCTAATATCTAGCCGTACAGAGGACTACGATGCTGAGCCCTCTTCGGAGGCGTAAGAGAGGTAGGATCTTGTTAATGTGCCAAGTTCATATACCGTTTGCATTTTATCTTACCGTGCACAAGTAATCCGGGCAAGAAAGCCCGAGACACCGATCAGGCCCTTAAACAACTCGTAGAACCTCAGATAGTGATGTAGACGCGGTAGTTATTGTCGTACGGACCGGTCGTCTTGATAACGTTCACCTAGTGGTACATCATCTCTGGAGTTCGCTTGTTCGTCACCCACACGATGAAACGAACCGGGAACAAAATCCGGAAGGCGAAGCTGACTTTGTAGTTGGCTTCTGTAATACTTCAGCACGGTTGCCCACCATTGCTTCTTGCCGCCAGTTCCACGCGTGTAGATCGTGTCGTCTTTTGTCACGAGTTTTTCCAATTCATAACGCACGCTCGCGGGTACAACCTCCCTCTCTTCTTCGCTTTCTAAACTATTGTCGGTATCGCCCGCTTCGTTCGGGGCGGCGTCGCTTCGTAAGTTTTTCTTGTGGTCGTCCAAGCCGTCGTTTGTTGAAAATACAGCATCGATTGGCGCAGACTTGGCAACATTGCTCTGACCCGCGCCCGTGATCGCGGAGGCATCGCAGCTCGTCAGAACGAGGACTGCTAACATCAACAAGAGAATAACATGACGCATGGCTATAGTGCAGAGGCTCACTCGGAATTTCGATTGCAAACTAGAACAAACTCAGCCGTTGGTCACGCGCGTCTTCCTACCGAGAGGCTCTTTGCGGAATGACGTCCGGTTGCATTATCGCAGAAGTTGTACTTCCCGATATTCTTGGGATCGTCAAAAATGATCGTGGTACCCAGTCCACTGTCAGCATTGCCATTTGTCCGCCCGTCGAGCCGATCTCAAGACCGAAGTTGGCTGTGTTACGTACGTGTATTACTGTACTTCATCATACCGTAAAAATCTTATCGAAAGGCACTTTTTGCAGGCGATGGTCCTAAAATCTCAACCTATCAGATCACTGTATATTAGTAACCTATCATGTCATGTCAAAAGCCACCCTAATCTAAAGCAGAGTGTCCAATGTCCAGTGGGTATGTATGTGTGTTGGCGTGTCTGTGTATTAGTTTCCTGTCTTGCTGCCTGTGCCTGTTTTTTTTTTTCATGTATTGGGGCGGCCTTCTGCGGGTCCGTTGAGCCCGCGGCTGTCCTATTCAACCGCCTGCGCCCATCGTTCTGACTCGGCTAACTATGGCGGTATTTACAAAAATAGCCGTGGATCACACTTATGTGGTCCACAACGTATCATCCGATTGGCCAAAATGTTTCCGAGCGCAGCGAAGGCGACCCAGCGGCGACACCCTGCGACGACGACGGGCTGCCTGGGTATATTACAGGCCTGTTGCAACGTTTAATATGGACGACGACATGGCACGAGGTATTATATGCCCGTTGCAACATTTGATACGGGCGACGATCTGCGACGACGACGGCGCCCTGCCTCGAGTTAATACAGGCCCGTTACAACGTTTTAAGCGGACGACGACCTGGTACGAAGTTATTACGTACATGTTGCAACTTTTCGTAACGACAGTGACTTGCCTATATTTATTAGGTTCCTGTTGCAACGTTCAGTTCCTACGACGACGACGGCCTACCTCGAGTTAATTACGTGCCGGTTGCAACGTTCGATACGATGAGTACCCGGCACGATTTAATACGTGCCTATTGCAAAATTTAATGCGGACAACGACGCCGAGATGCATGTACTACGTGCCAGTGAACGTTTGCCCAACGACAACGACCTGGCTCAAGTTACATGCCTGCGACAACGTTTCTTACGGACGACGACGACGATATACTATGTCTCCGTTGAACGTTTGCCAAGCGACAATGCCGGTGAATGCACCGAGCGGAGGACGATTGACGCGATATTCTCGGGCAGTTGACGGGAAGCACTCGAACGATTGACGCGACGAACTTGGACAATTGACACGATATACACGGACGAGTGGTGTGCTCTAGAGACTGACGCAAACTCGGGCGACTGACGCGATGCACTCGAACGATGGAGACGAAGTATTCAGACGATTAACGCGAAATTCACGCAATTGATGCGATATACTTGGGCGACTGACACACTGTGCACATACGAGTGATGGGTTGTACTCGGACGATTGCTGAACTCGGACGATTGACGCGAAGTAATTCGATGATTGCTACGATGTACGCGAACGATTGATGTTGTTTACATGGACGACTGAGCCGATATACGCGGACGACAACGATAGTGACGACAACAAAAACGACGACGACAATACGATTACGACAAAGACGACGATTACGACGACGACAACGACAACGGCGACGACGAAGGTTATGACGACACCGACTACGACGAAGGTGAAGATGACAACGACGACGACGACAACGAAGCCCATGACGACGAAGACGACGACGACAACAACTAGGACGATTACGACAACGACGATGGTGACGGCGACGACGACGGCGAAGATGAAGTTGCGAAGACAACGAATAGGATGACAACGAAAGCGACGAAGACAAGCACGACTCTGACGACGAATAGGATGACAACGAAAGCGACGAAGACAAGCACGACTCTGACGACGAGGATGACGGGGACAAAGACAATGCTTACAACCACGATGGTGACAACGAAAATGACTATGACGAAGACGGTGATGATGAAGACTATGAAGACGACGACGCGGACGGTATCGAGCAAACTGGTCGCAGGGACACAGGCGGCGCATCTCTGCATAACATTCATTTTAATTTCAGATTTAACCTTTCTCGGTATACTTAAGTCTAGGCACCCGCCGAGCGAAACGAAGGTAACTGCTGGGTAGTTAAGCGAGCTAGGACAGCGAGCGCAACGGGTTGGGACCTTGCATTGCCCCAGCGCCCGCAAAACGGGCGCCACTCGGCTAGTCTAAACAACTACGAGAGCAACTTGTCCATGTGTCTGTCGCAACCCTGGCCGAAAAGTGCTCAGTGGCTAATTTAACTGTCGAGCGCAGCGAAGGCGGCCCCCATTCGCTGAAATTGGCGACAACGGGATATGATAGGGTGGTAATATAATTATGTGGACTACGCTTTCGTACTTTGAGGGAAATGTGATTGGCGCCCCCCCCCATTTTGAATTCGGGCGTGCGTTGCGGCTCCACGTCGACAATGTACGCTGCGTGTGTGCATGTTAGTTAGCCGTACCAGTTAATACACACAGATAGTCCGATGCTCCCGGGGCTGCTGAGGGGGGAGTTTAAGCCCAGCGGGTGTATTCCCGCTGGGGGTCGCCGTGCTTTAGGGGTTTAACAAGGGGTTCGCGAGTCAGGTAAAGGTGATCTGGTAGGTCAAGCCAACAAAAGATACTCCGCGTCAAATCAAGGCAGACCACGACCGACACTAACTCTATATTGCGTCTGAAAACACAATTAAGCCCCCCTATGGGTCACTACGCTTAGATACCATTGCGCTAGACGCTCGAGAGGAAAATAACTTCCGTTGGTTTAGCTAAGAATAAGTGAGGTGGTCACCATGCGCATAAGTTAATGTAACGTAGATGCGGCACCAAATCCTTGATCTCCAAATCCTTGAAGATCGGAACTGCTCCATTTAGATGTGAAATGCACCCTATTCGGCCTCGCTAAGCTGCAGCATTGCAATAATAAAATATCGACACTTTAGCCAATGGAAAATGCGGAAGGTGTTCATGCTGCTGTGTATGGATACCGACGCATGTATGTGTAGTGGTGGTGGCGTAAATATGAGAAGATACGGCTCTTGCGGAGTTACTTTGTTCGGTTTGACCTACTGGGAGGGGGCGCAAATCTTTACCTGACACGCGAACCCTTTGTTAAGAAAACAATTGGCTTTGGACAGTTGAAGTGTATTATACCTCTCGCATACGTAATTTGTCAATATATATTGGTAAAACAGCCTACCGCCGAAGGCGACCGATTGGTCAAAACTAATAACTGGCGGAAAATGCATTAGCAGTCGTGCGCCGCGGTCGCTGACGCCGCATCCGCCACCGCATGCAGATGCGTCACCGCAAGAAGCATACCAACCAAAAATAGTAGATGGCTACATAATAAACGTGTTTCATTGCGCTAAATTATGTTGTTATATTTGAGGATACGATAAGATTTCGTTGTTACATTTGAGGTTAAGGGGATTTACGTGGTCCACATCGGCCATTTAGAAAACATTTTTTGTAAGCGAGCACCCATAGTTCATAGTCCAAAGCCCATACAGTGCTGGCCAATAGGATAGCACACCCCGTAACTTTCATCCTAACTTGGCCAATCCTGCGCGTTTTAACTTTAACTTTGACGCTATGGTGGCGTTTTTCACGTTGAAGCAGACAACCAATTTTGGGCAGAATCAGGACATTTTTGAGAGACTTTTATAGAAAGATTTCTAAGTGAGACTGGCCAAAAGATTAGCACACTATTAACTACTTGGTTTCAGTATGGAAATTATGTACCAATTGTGTACATCACCGAGATCATCGTGGAACGCAAGCGTGGACAAGACCACACACGACGGCCTGTACTAACGATGTGCGTGTTCATTGTGTGAGCAGCTACATGCAGCGATAACAACGACAGCATTTGTGGTGTAGCTGCCAGTTGTGAAGACGTTGCTAATTTTAGAAGGCGGAAATGGCATTGCTTTGGTTGCTACTCGCGGACGTGGAGGTATTAGGCACGACGCCCTTCGTGGGAGAGGTGCTCCTGAACGTGCTCGTGGTGGTGGTGAAAGTGGGCGTGCTCGTGCTGGTGGCGGAAGTGGTGCTGGCGGTCGGGGTCGTGGGGGTGATGACCGAGCTCGTGGCCGTCCCCGCGGTGGTCGTACTCGTGGTGGTCGTGAAAGTGGTATTGGTGGTCTGAATCGTGGAGGTACTGGCGGCCGTGGACGTGGAACTGGATATGGGGGTCGAGGTGTCGCTCGTAGCCCCGGGGGTGGTGCGAGTGAGTGTCTCGGGTGTGGTGGTGCTGGCGGTCGTGGAGTAAGTACCGCTGGTCACAGAGGGACCCAAGCCGTAGCGACGCCACAGCAAGAAGGTACACCTGATGCTTCTGCCAGGCCAGCGACGCCGACTCGGACACCACCAGCGTTGCTTCAGGATGTTTACTTGGATCAGCTAGTAGCGTTCACCCCCGAAAAGGAGTCCTGGATGAAGGCCAAGATGTACCGATCGATGGGAACTACATACATTGTTGATCAAGTGTGGTGTCAAGCAAGGAAAGGCAACTTCGCTTCACTATTCCAGATCCGCTGGCTGGACAGTAAATTTCAGAGCGCTGTTGAGCACGTCGGTATTGGAGTCATCAGCTTGGGATCGCCAGCTTTAGAGAGCATACCAGACAGAAGAGCATTCCCGATTGGCAAGTGCTGGTAGAGCCCCATGCTACCGATACAGTTCGAGTAGATGACGATTCGGACCTCCAAGCAACGGAGTGCTACGAGGCCTACGAAGCTACAGAGTTGCTACCAACGATTCTGGCAGAGGTCGAACCTATTCAGAGCATGCGCTTCGAGCCGTCGGCACAAGGGGACGCCCCCACCCAGATTTATACGAGCACGTGGATGGTTCTCGAATGACCTACCTGCGGCCCGAATTCAAACACATCTTCGAGCATTCGGCCAGCTCTAACTTCTTTGCATTCTGGCGGCAAGTACTTTTTGAGACCAACAAGTACGCCGTTGCCAAGGAAATCACGAAATCGAGCCCGTTCAACATGACGGAGTTGATGGTGTTTTGGGGCATATTTTTTTTCATGGCGCTGAACAAAAAAGGAGAGTACTCAAACTATTGGGGTCTTCAGCCAAAAGACCTCATATTTGGCGGCAACACGACCTCTTTGGATGGGATTATGAGTCTGAACCGCTTCAAACTGCTCCGTCGATGTCTGAATTCCAACGCATGCCCCAAAAACCTCGAAAACGATGCTGCTGCTCGCATTCGCCCGATGCAAAATTTGCTCAAGATGACTGGTGATAAGTATATTGTCGTCGGGTGAGACGTAGCTTTAGACGAGGCAAGTGGGGCTTGCCGGTCACGCCAAGGTCGACACCTGATTGTCTACAACCCGATGAAGCCCACTGGGAAGTACCACTTCCGCATGTACATGGTGTACTGCTCTTCAACCTAGATCGCGGTTAAACTATCGACTGCACTGCAACCGAAGGGATATCGAAGATCGTTTGAAGGAGGTTGTAGAACCATTAGAGGCTCAGGCTCTTCGAGAGGAGCTTGACAAAGTCTCGAAAGTTCGCCAGCACGTGCTAGAAGTGGTGCGTCCGTTGTTTGCAACTAATCGAGTCGTAAATATGGACAACTACTACACATCCGTCCAGTTGCTTCAAGAGCTTTGCTTGAAGGGCCTGTATGCCAGAGGCACCATCCGAGCAAATTGCAAACACTTTCCCGCTCACTCCATCCTCGACAATGACAACATCTAGCGCGGAGATCTTCGTCAGACCGAATCGCAAGACCATAGCATGCTAGTGGCGTCGTGGTGCGACGGTAATGTTGTAAACATGGTATCCAATGCAGACGCATCCACGACAACTCCCGTGACCCGCATGATTGCGAATCAAAACCAGCAATTCCCGGCGCCTACTTGTGTTGGAGAATACAACAACAATATGCAAGGCGTAGACAGGTGGGACCCGATTCGAGGGAGATTTTCTATTGCGGACGGCCACTCCTTCAAACGCTGACACAAGAAGCTCGCACTTGCACTGATTGATGTGGAACGGTCTAACGCCTATCTCGCACGTCGATTGGCAGAACCCGAGCCGCCAGAGCGCGACCCTCACAGGGCCTTCATGTCAGAGCTGGTTGGAGATCTTATCAGTGGTCGGTGGGCCAACACTCCTAGCGAAGAACGCATGTTTTTCGGGCGAGGCGTTCCTGAGGAAGTGGGTACAAGTGGGAATATCATCGATACCCCCACTGACCCGCGTATCAATCAAACCATCGGAGGACCAGAGGTTGCATGTTCTTCCGTGGCACCAAAGCAAATTCGTGCCGAAGAGAATCGCAAGCGAAGGCGTTGCATCTTGTGTCGATGGGAGGAGTGCTATCCTACGGAGGTGACCAACTATTGTGGTACGCATGGCGCTGTGTTTTTGCCGGATTGTACATCCGCAGATAGCTAAACCCTGGATGTGTACAGATCCCACCTTGACCTGCTGGGAAAATAATATCACAGCTTCTATCTCCAAAACGACTTGTTCACCAGTAAGGGAAATATTCGCCGACGCTCAGACCTCGCAAATATGCAAAAATAATCAGCCACAGCAGACACAAGCTCAACTGCCAAGCCCCATGCAGCTCGGCATATTGAAATGACAACATAAAGAAACCACTTGGAAGGACTTTAGTTGTAGCTACTGACCATGATGGCTGTGTGTAGTTAGTTGGATTGTTGTTGAACGACGTGTGGCTTCTAAAGCTAGCTTTGTCGAACTACGAGTTGCGACAAGTGTAAGTCGAGACGAATATCTTCAGTGATGGCAGAGTTACAAAGTTATGTGATTCTTTTGTAAATACATATCGTATGCAATGATGATTTCCAGCAACATGGCACCAGCAACTTGCGCGCAAATGTCCACCGAGAACAGAAAGGTTGAGTGTAGGGTGATCAGTGTCTTGGGCAAAAGAGATAACTTACAGCAACAACTCGAACGCTGGCCATCGCACTGATCTCCCATTGCATCACCAGCTTTGCTTCCTCTTCGAACAAACAAATGTTCGCAAAGATCATCGTAGCCTCACGCGTTGGTACCACTGATGAAAGGGCAGCATCCCTTACGTCTCCTGCTTCCATACATACTTTTTGGAGGAGAGGAAACATGCTTATCAAACTCATCATGCGCTCTTCACCGAGTGAGCACAGCTCCGGGCGTAGCTCAACGCCAATGCACGCGCTGATGTTGGTTGTGAGCGCGACCTGAGCAACCACGTTGCCTATACTGGCTCCGATATCAATGAAAACATCATGTTCATCTACTGGTCCCATCGCCTCGATCAAGTCAGCAACGCCCGACGGTAGCACCTCTCCTGCGTTGCCGTATATTCTCCCTGCTGGTTGCCGCACATCACCCGAGCAAATATCATCAAAAATGGTAGCAATTGCACGTGCCGCGTTTGACAACGTCAGCAAATACCCAGGATCCGAAATCACTCCCGCTGGCTTCCATGTACTTGGGTGTTCTGCTCGTGATCGCGATGGCGGTCTCTCACTCGGCGCCACTGCTCGGAGCTGCGCTGGCGGACGCGAACTCGGTCCAGCTGCTGCTCGTGGCAGCGCTGGTGGTCTCTCACTCGGCGCCGCTGCTCGTGACTGCGCTGGCGGTCTCTCACTCGGTGCCGCGGCTCGTGGCTGCGCTGACAGACGCGCACTCAGTCTTGTTGCTGCCAAGCGGCTGCGGCTATCGCTCAGGGCGAATATTTGATTTGTGGTGGCACCACTGAAGAAGCAGGGCGGGAATTTTTGAATGATCTTGCCGTAAGTGCGCTTCAGGCTAATTAGCCTCAATCGCAGCTCGCGCCCAGTGCGTTTTGACTTAGCCATTTTCCGCGCCACGTACACCCATGTCACGCGCAGTCCCTCGCGCTCAAATTGGAGCGCAATCTGCACCAGTTGCTTGTCTTCCCAGTCCTGAAATGTGGTGCGTATCGAAACAACTAATGAGTGCATTTGTGTCAGAGTTTGTATTGCAATAGAGTTATTTAATGACTGCATTCTTCTTGGTATTTGTATGGATACAATGAGTTGCAGGAGAGGAGGCCGCGCCTGCAGAATATAAAGTGAGATGGGTTTACTTCCGTGACGTTTGCCACGTGGCAGGATTATTTACCAAATCAAAACAGGTGCTGATTCAAGCTTTCATACCTAAAATTTCGTTGCATGTCGTACAAAATACCTAGTCCATTAGGAGGAGCGTGTGATCGGTAGGAACAAAGACTATCAAAACACGGTATGTGAATAGGACAAAAACTCTTAAAGGGCACGAAATGCGCTCTTTAAGAGAGGAGAAGTCTACCGTGAATTGGAAACACCGTTAAAGGGCGATTTTTGCGCCCATTTACCACGAAAGGGTTATTACGATGCACTAGGATGATGTACGCGGACGGTTGACACGATGCACTCGGACGATTGGTGGGATGTACTGGCACGGTTGACTCGACGAACTCGGTCGATTGACACGAAGTACTCGGGCGATTTTACACGAAGTACTGGGACGATTGAACCTATGTACGCGGACGATTGACACGATATACGCGCACGATAGACGCGATGACCTCGGACGAACGACGACCAACGCGATATAGCAACGCTTTACCGGTGCATTGGCGCAGCGTTTGGAAGACGACCCGCACGACATCTGCCGAACGTACATGGTGGAAGAACACGACGACGACGACAACGACTACGACGACGATGACGCCGACGATGATGACAGTGGCGACAGCGATGACTGTGACGATGACTACGACTACGAACGCTACTACTACTACGACTACGACAAACGTGATAATGACAACGACTACGACTGCTACTACTATGACGACGAAGACAATGACGCAGGTGAAGTCTTCGACGACGACTACGATGATTACTTTCACGACAGGTTTTTCAGCATTGGCCCCCGCCTAGTGAAGCGAAGGTGGGACCTGTGGGGTAGTTAAGCGAGCTGGGACAGCGAGCGCAACAGGTTGGGACCCCGCGTTGCCCCCACCGCCGCGTAGCGGCGGCGAAAGCTAATCTAAACAACTACGAGAGCAACCTGTCTGTGTGCGTGTCTCTCGCAACCACGGCCGAAAAATGCTCATTGGCTAATTTAGCTGCCGACCGCATGCGTCGGTTGTCGAGGAACGGAAGGAGGTGTTCGCTGAAAAGGCCAAGGCGGCGAGACCCGAGATTCCTCCTGACAAAGATGAAGAGCTAGGAGCTGACTTTTTGGGATCTAATTTGTCGGAAGAGCAGAAGGACTTGTTCTGAGCCGAATTGAACGGCTTCCGGGAGGTGTTCGTGGAGACCTCGATGAAGCCTGGCCGGACGGAGTTGTTGCATTTCAAGATCGATACGGGGGACAGTGCGCCGATAAAACAGCAACCGTACCGTGTCTCGTTGGCGGAAGGAGAAGTCATGGAGGCTGAGATACAGCAATACGAGGTGTTGGGCCTGATCCGTCCGTCTAAAAGCCCGTGGGCCAGTCCCGTGCTGATGATCCGGAAACCGGACGGTGGAATCCGTTTCTGTATCGACTACAGGAGACTGAATGCTGTCACGGTGAGATACTGTTACCCGATGCCCTTGATTGACGACATCTTAGATGTTCTGGGAGACGCTCAACTGTTCTCGACTATGGACATAGCCTCTGGTTACTGGAACGTACCGATGGACAAGGATAGTATGTCCAAGACCGCGTTCATCTGCAAGTATGGGTTGTATGAGTGGTTGGTTATGCCCTTTGGTCTCTGCAACGCCGTGCCTGCATTCGAGCGGTTGATGGAAACGGTGTTGATCGATTTGAAATGGAGGAACTGTTTGGTCTACCTAGATGACTGTGTGATTTTCAGTAAGGTCTTTCCGTCCCATTTGGTGCGTGTTCGACAGTTTTGACACCGTTCCAGGAAGCGGGGTTCAAGCTGAAGATGAAGAAGTGTCACTGAGGACGGAGCCAAGTGGCCTTCTTGGGACAAATCGTGACTCCGTCCGGTATCTTGCCGAGTCCGGAGAAAGTGAAGGCTGTGATGAACGTGCAGCGTCCTCGTGACCTACACGGGATACGATCTTTCTTGGGACCTACAAGCTATTTTAAGCGCTACATTCCTGGATACGCTCTGATATCGGCTCCGCTGGAACGGTTGAAGGTCAAAGATGCACCTTACCTACGGATTGAAGACTGTGAGAGTGCGTTCCGTCAACTCAAGAGAGCGCTTGTAAAGCCTCCGATATTGGTGTATCCGGATGCCAAACGAAGGTTAAGCTTTTTGTTGACTCTTCGCGTTACGCTGTAGGCGCGTGCCTCAAGCAAGAGGTGGACCGTCGCAACCATGTCGTGGCTTACGCCAGCAAGTTGTTGACCGGCTCGCAGAAGAACTGGATCATGAAGCAGGACGGCATCTCGTAGATAGAGTGCTGGGGCGTGGTTTGGGCGACCATGAAGTTCCGTTGCTACCTAGATAAGCGGGAGTTCGACTTGTACACGGATCACCAGGCTTTGACGTGGGTCTTCGGCCCTGGTAACCGTGCCACGAATGCGAAATTGGCACGGTGGGCGATGGAGCTGTCGAACCTGCAGTTCAAAGTGCACCACAAGCCTGGAACGACGATGGGGCATGCGGACGGATTGTCACGACTGCCTGATGATCGAGTGGCGGCCGTGACTATGGCTGACTTGTTGAATCTTGATCGAACGATGGCGGACCTACTGAATCCGGTCCCTACGGACGACGACCTGGTTCCAGATTCAGTCGGGGAGCGGTCTGAACTAGAACCAGAACCGGTTGACTACGAGTTCGATGACGGAGGGACGGACGACGCCTTGCCGGACCCTGAGATCGAGGACACGCTTGGCCAGGACGATAAGGAAGTGCCTACGGACCTTCCGGTCTCGCCTTTGAACTTGTATGGTCTAGCCTCGGACAAGTTTTTGCAGGACCAGCAGGCTGTGCCTTGGGTGAAGGCGTTAACTGCATTCCTACTGGATGCGGCGCCCCGTTTCTGAGAGTGCGAGTGGTGATAATGGCTCCCCGATACGAAGTGCGGAACGGTGTGTTGATGCGAGGTGTGAACTTTCCAGCTCAAGTAGGGCCGGCTCGGTCGTTAACCGTTCCGGTGATATCTTTGTCGTACGTGGAAACGGTGCTACACTACTGTCACTCAGACATTCTGTCTGCTCACATGGGACTGACCAAGACGCGCGACCGCGTGCGGAGGCACGGATTCTGGCCTGGTTGGCGCAAGGATGTGGCCGAGTACGTACGTGAATGTAGCGACTGTGATAGCGGTAAAGGACATCGCCCTTGGCGGTCGGGTTTGATGCAAAGGATGCCTGTGGTCGACTTAACTGGTCCGTTCTCGTTGCTCGTAGTGGACGCAATTGGACCCTTGAGTGAGACCTCGGCGGGGAACAAGTACACTCTGCTGTTTGTCGACTACTTCACCCGGTGGGCTGAAGTTTTCGCGGTTGACTGTCTGGACACGATGACGTTCGTGCAGGTCATGGTGAACGGGGTGGTGACACGGCACGGTGTGCCCTCTCGTTTGCTAAGCGACCGTGGTCCGAACATCATCTCGGACCTGGTCACGTCCTTCTACGATACTTTAGGGATTAAGAAGCTTGTCGGGGCCGCGTACCATCCTGAAACGCAGGACCTAGTGGAACGGTTCAACGGAACTCTGATCGGAATGCTGAAGATGTATGCCAGTGAAGCGCAGACGGATTGGGACCGGTATTTGCCGAGAGTGCTGTTTGCCTACAGGACGGCCTATCACGAGGTTTTAGGTGACACGCCGTTTTTCTCGTTGTATGGTCGGGACCCGGTGCTCCCGCTGGATATTGCGTTCCTGAATATTGGCGAGAAATGGAAGAGTAACGAAGTGGCTCAGTACCGACGAGAATCGTACCGTTCGCTGAAAGACTCGCGGAAGTTGGTCGAGAGACAGCTAGTCAAGGCTCAGGACAAACACTGCAGATCAGCGAGAAGTCAAGTACGAGGTTGGCGACCCGGTGTGGGTGTACCAGTTCTTTAGGGCGCGGAGAGGCGAGAAGCTTGCGAAGAAGCTCGCGTTCTCCTGGCACGGTTCATACCGAATTCAGGGTACAGTTGGAGAGAATGCGTACCGGATAGAGATTCAGACGCATCCGGACAAAGTAGTGATCGTAAATGTGAACCATCTAAAGCGTTTTCGAGGTCGGTGGACGCGCCCGTTCATGGATAAAGTGCCTGAGGGCGTGACAGAGGAAGTAGACGGCGAGAATGTGAGCCCCCTAGACGAATCGGACCTTCCCGCGTCGAGCTTCACGGAAAGGTTGACAATCGGTCGAGAGGACATGGCGATCGCGGGCGTGGACCCTCCGATCCAAGCGACGAAAAGATAAAACCACCGAGTACTTCGCATTGACGGCCAACTACGAGACGTTTTGGCTTTCGAGAGCGGTGTTGAGACCCGCCTACGCTGCGCTGATTGAGGCATACGAGCGATCCGAAAGAGCTAGGAACGGTCTACCGGGGCTAAGACGGAGCGCTCGCCTGGTGGACGAAAATGCGGAAGTGGACGATGACGACTTACTAATGGTGTAAGTCGTGGGGATGGAGGATGGAGTTTTCGAGCCGGAGAAACGGTCTGCGATACGAAAGATTTAAGTGGAGCTCGGACAACGGATCAGTGGAAATGCGTGATCATATTTTTGATTAAGCGACGGAGGACGGAACGCTACTAGCAGAATTGGAGAAAGGAAAACAAAAGAGAAAGCGTTCGTCTTGGTGTCCTTCACTTGAACTTGTGGGACTTGGGCGGGGACGCCTTGGACGACGACTTGTTGGAACCGGCTTCGTCGCCGTGGTCGGACCCCTCATGAGAACCGTCGTCGCCGGTCTTCGAGTCGGTCTCGGCGGCGGCATCGAACGCCTCGAAGATCTTGGCGAGGTTGTTGGCGGCCTGGGTGTCCTCATCTTCCTGTTCATCTTCGACGTCGGCGGTGTCATCCTGCTCGTCGCCTTCCCCGTAGTCCTCGTCGTCTTTCGCGTCGGACTCGATCGAATCGGAGTCCGAGTGGCCGGTGTGAGCCTCGGACTCGTCAGCCCGCGACGGAGAACGGCTGGTCTTGTCAATGGGAGCGTCCGGGGGCGGTGCCGTGTAGTCGCCGTTGTCTTCAAAGTCGGAGTCGTCTTCGCCTACTTTGGAAGTCTTGAACGGCTTGTCCACGAAGGTGGCAACGCTCTCCTTCGTGGCCACCTCGACTTGCGTCTGACGAAGCGCCTTGCTGGTGAGCAGTGCCTTCCATTGCCCCTTGGGCTTGTTGCCGGCCCATGCGGGATTAGGAGGAGGGCCTTGCGTCACGTCCAGCGCGATGCGAGCGAGAGCCTTGGAAGACAGTCGGAGGTGAGGGCTGCGCGATGGATCCAGCGCCTGGGTCAGGTCCAACAGCTTGGAGATGGAACTGTAGTCGTCTTCGTCGATCTGAAGGGGGTCCAGCAGGCAAGCCAGGACACGGTTGTAGTGAGCACGGTCGCGGCGGAAGAGTGTGACCAAGTCTTCTTGAGGAGGGTCGGACGACTCCTTCCGACCCTTGCTGTTCGACGAGTGCTTGATCGTCTTGCCCCCGAACCACATGAGGGTGTCGCGGATCTTGTCCTCAAAGATCCGCAGGAACTCGTAGTAGCCGAAAGTCTCGATGTTCTCGCTGACGAACTTGAGCCGGGCTTGGTTCGCATTCGTCTTTTGCTTGCGGCGGGTGCCGGCCTTGTCCGTAGGAGCGTAGAGGGAGCACACAAAGAAGGTGCGCCGGTAGCGCACCCAGAAGCGCCAATGGGCCAAGTGAAGACGCTGGTGTTGCTTGGGGTCATACCAGACGCTCTGGCCGCGCCAAGGGTATGCCAGTCGAGAAGGCACCTTTGATTTGGCCGTCGCGGTGTTCAGCAGAGCGTCGAGGTCCTTCACGATCTGGGCCCGGATGTCGGCTGGCAACTGGAAGAAGGCCGCGGCCTTCAGCGCCTTCTTGACGCGTTTCTGTTTCTTGGACGACGAGGGCTTGGCTTGAGTCGTACTCGGTGTGGCGGGACGCTTCGATGACCATGCCTAGGACGGTGTTGGAGGAGGCACGAAGAGACGGTGAGGAGCGAGGAACGGCGTGACCGGGGAAGGCAACAACAGGACTGGCTGGGACAGAGCGGGCGGAGTGGCCGAGTCGTCAACCATGACGTCGACGGTGAAGGCGTCCAGAGCCTCAAGCCCGAGGGAGGCCGAGTTGGTAGCGAACAACGGGCGGAGGCGGAACCAGAGGGCCACCTGCGCCCGAAGCGCGTTCGTGTCGTCGGAGCGGTGGTTCAGTCCTCAACGAGGGCCCGGAGGCGCTCGGAGGCTGCGTCGCGGGGTTCTTGTGCTGGCGGAGGCGGCGTCTTCGACATGGCGGCGCGGGGTTTTCTCGCGAAGCTTGAACGAGTGTGTGGTGGCTAGCGGAAAGGGGAATGGCAACTTCGTGGCCCAGTCCCCACCGTGATTGATGGTTTGAGACCTGGGTCAGTTGCCGTTCGAAGAGATCACAGTGCGGGTCACGGAACGGACGGAAACGGACAGTGACAGGTGTTGACTTTCACGGTTGCCTCGAAAGAGGGATGATCTGGTCCTTCGACTCTCCGATCTGGTGGCACGATGGAACTGGTCGCTACGGTTGTGCACTGGGGCCTCGTGGCGTTGGCGGCCTTGGACAGACATGGCGAGGGCTACGGATTCACCTACTGGTTGTGAGATCCTCTGTGCAGTGAGCGCTGTGCTCTTCTGGGTGATCACTCAACCGCTCCGTGACGTTGCTGCCCGTCCTATCTCGGCGATCAGCTACTTCATCTACAAGTGGGCAAAGATTGCGACGATAAGTGTCCGCCGCTATCGACGTTTTGTGAGGGGACCGGTCGTCCTCGTGGAGACCGCTGGTGGAACATGTATGTGGCTCTATGGATCACTCCGATGGTGGTGTTGGAGGCTCGTCTAGAGCATGAAGACGGCCTTGGACGGCTAGTATACAAGTGGCTCGACGCATTTCACGCCTACTGGTGTGTGTTCTTGTCGGATACTCTCGAGACCGGGTGGAGCTTGCTAGTCAAGTACTACAAGGGACTACGAGTGGAGTGCAAGCGGACGGTTGGCCGAGCACGCTGGACTGTGAAGATGCCGTGGACCGTGGCGACGTTGCTGTTTTCGACGTGCGCTTTCAGCTTGCTGTATCTGTATGAAGGAACGGAGTGGCTGTGCTGTGGAAAGTGGGGAATTATGGTGATGGTGCTAGCGGGGAATGGTTACTTTGCGGGCGGAGGAGACGTGATCCTTTTTGAAGGGCTAACTGTCCACCGTGAAGCTGTGTGGGCTACGTGCACAGTGTGTGTGGTGAGTCTATTCAGTCTCGTGTGGCACTGGTTTGTAAACGCCTCGCTGAAACGAACGCCGTGGCAGGTGATCAGTGAACGCTATGAAGACTGACTGCAAGAGATGGAAGACATGGAACAAGAGGAGCGCCTGAGCGAAGCGTACTGGCGTATGGAAGGCAGAGGCAATGCATCAAGGCCGCGGTTCACCCTTGCTGGAACCCCTGCTAGGCGCCGCGCGATGCGGGACCAGTTGCGCCAAGTCCGTGAGGAGGCAGCTCGACGAGGACGTCTCGACTCAGTCGGGGGGGGATGTCCCGAGTGGGAACGGTGGGAACCGTCTGGGGCACGGTCCAGTCCGTCCCCTCGGTGAAGCGACGTTGGCTGATCAGTTGCTGGCAGAGCAGCTTTATGAGGATGAGCGCGAAGCCCTGTCGCAAGCGGATCGGGGCGGCACAGATCAAACCCCTCGTTAAGCCGTTGGCTCGGAATCAGAGCAGACTCAGATCGCCGGAACAGCCGCGCCAGTTACCGACATTGAAGAAGAAGGCTCGGAACAGGAGGCGCGCGGGCTACGACGGAGCGATGAGGACGGAAGGCATGCATGTGGAGCTACAGCGGAGTGGCTCGAGCTAGGACCAGGAGACGGCGGGGCGAAGTAGGGGGGTTCAGGACTATGAGCGCCCGTGCCGTGAGCGAGAGAGAGGAAAGGAGGGCGACTGGGCAGCCCGCCTTCGTGATGAAAGAGGTCAGTCGTGAAAAAGCCTTGGATCCAACAAGTTGATTTACTTATATTTCAATCATATTGGTCTGTTCTAACTCTCTACCAGCGTTCTGCTTGTATACACCTCGAGAACCGGTCCACCCAAGGGCGGCTCGCGACAATGTGTTTGGCCTTGGGAAGACAACGTTCGGTCAGGAGTACATTCGGAGATGCCGAAAAATATGGGGTAAATCACCAAGCGAGAAGGGAGGCTTTATGGATACCGTGCGGAGCTGCCACACGATCCTGGTCGAGTTTACTCCAGCAAACCTCCTTGATG
>LGTU01000697.1:0-20006 GCA_001314425.1 Phytophthora pluvialis | reverse complement strand
CAATATACTGATATTGGCCCAGTTATTATTATTGTTGTGCTTCGTATTGCCGTTATTACTACGCTCTACATGCCCTCGCAGTACAATAGAATACGGTATTGTCGGACCCCTGCTTTGTGGCCATATTACTTCACGATGCCGCGATGCAGTGTCAACTTGCACTCGAACCGATACTATTATCCCTAGAACCGATGCTAGTATCGATCTCACTTTCCATTTGAACACTAGCCCGCCAGTCCCTATCCAAGTCAATTGACTCAGCCAGCACATGTGCATCCTGTTCCTCGGCCGTCTGGCGCGCTCCTGTTTTCGCCGTCAGCGTGAAAACAACAAGCAGGACGAAGCCGATAACTACGATCGCAACCATGAAGAACGCGACACCACGCTAGCAGCACCGCCTCGGATCCAAGTTGCTCCGGTTTAGCCAGTCAATGCCGCACACGGTCCAAGCGACCCAGAGAGCTCCACTACGGCGTGAAGTGGTGTGCCTCGAGTTGGAGTTGAGCTGGGAGGTAGTCGCAGAATATCAGGATAATGCATTGGCCGATACGACGATGTCGTGCTGCGGCGCTTACCGGTTTATCTTTTCGTGCGTGGCCAAAGTGCAAACGTTCCCAGCCAGTTTAATGACAACTGCAACGCGGTCGGAATAGCGGAGACTTCCTGTCTCCGTGGACTGTTTCCATGTAGGTTCCGTCAGCCCCCGTTTCAGTCTATAGACACCACGGTCTGTATTCTCACCATGCTAGCACCTTGCAGCTTGTAGCCCCACCACTACTCGCGGGCCTACCACGGAATTGCAGTGCCCGCCACCGCCGGGAAAAACGCCGCTGGATATTTATGGCGGTACGCTGGCCAGTGTAGTCATTTCACCGCGCGATATAGCAGTGTGCTGGATTGTCGTGATCGCGCCACTTTCATGAATAACAGCAGCACGGGCTCAAAGCACCGTCAAGGGATGACACACCGCATCTTTCCAGCCTCTCGACTTCACTCACTTCGGCTTCTGCCTCCCACCACTCGAGCCTCCGACTCCACCCCGCCACGTTCTCCATCTGACATGGGCGCCCTCTTGCTCCTCGGTCTGCTGCGCCGCATGCGCGGCAACAATGGCGACTGCCAACAGGATTACGACCGAGAGCTGCGCCGCCAGTGCTGAGGCCGCTCAAAGCCAGCCGGAAGAGAACCAATTCCCTTAAGCAAACAGCTCGTCCAATGTACACTAACAACTGCGACCTCGCTTAAGTACACAACAGCTCATCCAGCTTTCCTGTGTTGGGTGGCCCATGGTGTCGGGGATCGTGACTTGTGATCGCTTCAGCTGCATCTGTCTGCGAAGTGCTCGCGGATAGGAGCGACGCTGGCTTGCTCGAAGGCGGGCCCTCCTCCACTCAATCGCCATCGCTGCGCTGTCTTCCCGTTCCGTCGTCAAGCAATCGTGCCGGGTCCATCATGGACTCCATGGAGCGATCTGTAGCAGGCTGCTCCGGTCGAGCTGCTTCGCTGCGCGCGCGCCGGCGACCAAATCCGTTGGTCAGCAGCGCCCCGCGACGCTTCCCACACAGACAGGTCGGCGGCGCCGATGGTGATGCCACGCTCCAAGTTCAGCCGCAGACGAGGAGGACAGATGAGTCCAAGCGGGGGCCCTTCTCCGAAAGCCTCGCTCAGATGGCGATCAACGATTTCACTTGCTTTGTGCTGCATTTCGCTACTAGCGCGGGGTGGCAACGGCACTTGGCTCGAAGTCGAGCGCCGCGGCCACGGTATGTACCGGATACCTTGGGGTTTTCTGCTTGGTGTCGCCGAGCCGATCGATTGTGGATATCCGGAGGTGAATCCTGCGCCAGCGGCTGCCGCGCTGTTCGAGTCGAACGTGGCGCCTGGCGTGGCGCGCACGGCCACTCTGTCGTCACCGACGGCCAGCTGATCCCGAGGCCACCTCAACCAGCACCCGTGCCGCGATCTTTTGCCGCGCGGTTGAAGCCCTGCCAAACCGGCCCCGCTCCGCGTCGAAGGCCTCCGCCGTCGCGGCGTTTCTCCCCCTTGCCGGGAGCATGGCGTGCGAGGCGCCGGCTGCATGCCAGTGGCGCCACTCTCCGCTGTCCCTCCACTCAGCGCGAGAGACGGGTGGAAAGCCTCGACGTGATCGCGCTGCGCTGCCCCGGTTATCGACGAGGCCTGGTCTCTCGACGGCCCAGGCCTCCGCTTGGCATTTCTCGACTTGCCTTCGACCGCGCGCGTAGCCATCCGCGATGGAGAGCACTGCCAACAACTCCACATTCGTTTCGGTATCCGTCGACGCACACCACGCCCCGCCCTCCTCCTCTCCTGCCTCCGGCAAGATGCAGAGCGAGGACTTCGCCCAGTTCACGAGCTTCATGGACGCCTACCTGCGCGCCACCGAAGACGGTCGCGAGGACCGCTTGATCCACGACCCGTTCGCGGAGCCGCTTACGCGCCAGGTCGCGCCGCAACTGGCGCCGCGCCTCAAGAAGTGGGAGGAGAAGCAGCCCCACCCGGAGGACTACGTGTCGTTGCGCGGCCGCTACCTCGACGAGGCCCTTGCGCAACGGACCCCCGGCATCCGTCAGGTGGTGCTGCTCGGTGCCGGACTCGACACGCGCGTGTTCCGGCTGGAATCCTTGAGCGGCTGCCACGTACTGGAAATCGACCAGAGCGCCGAGCTCTTCGAGCACAAGCGAGCGGTGCTCAAGGAGCTGGAGCCCAAGCTCCTTGTGGACCGTCACGACTACGTCGTCGCGGATCTCAACGCCTTCAACTGGGAGGAAGGGCTGCTCTCGAGCGGGTTCGACCCGGACATCCCGACGTTCTGGGCGCTGGAAGGCATCATGATGTACCTGACCCGAGCCAGCAACCTCGCGCTGCTCAAGACCATCGACGTCCTGTCGGCCCCGGGCAGTGAAGTGTGGGGCGACATGGCGGGCCTGGGATTGATGCAGGACGACGGGCTCGCCGTGTTCAAGGACGTGAACGAGCTGTACCAGAAGGAGCTGGGCGAACAGCTTTTCAAGCACGGCGAGGAGAACATTTTCGAGGGCGTGTTCAGCGAACTGCCCTGGGAGATGGAAGTCCAGGCCTCTCTAACGGAGCAAGGGGTGCACTTCGGACGCGAGTGGGCCCCCACGCTTACCAGAACGGAGAAGCTGCCTGTGACGTATGACTTCGTGCTAGCCAAGAAGCCGCTAGCCGACGTGCCGTAGCCAGCGAACTATCTAACTAACTGCGAAGGAGCAGATAAATGTATCACTATCACTATGAGCTGGACGCGACGGCATCTCCCCGCAACGCCATCGATGACAAGATGGCGTTGTCAAGGACATAAGGCTGGAATGCTTCCGTTACTTTGGAGGAGGCGCCCTGGACGCCCCCAAAACGGGCCGCGACCCTCTCACCCCAGAGCTCTTTGCATCCATGCCAGCCTTGTGCTGGTGAATCATCGAATGACGCGGCGGAATCTGCAACATGCCGTGCCGTGGCGCGTGTTCAGCATCGCAGCGGCACTTGCTGCCGTGCCGCAGCTCCAGAGCTCGTCGGAGGTGGCATCTCAGACCACAGACGCGCTCGGCCACCCGGATCCGCGCTACTCGACGACCCAAAGCTTGGCAGCGTTCTCGTGCACTGGGGGCGCTCGCAACTGCCCCGATGGCGGTCAATACGCTTCTGCTGGCGGCAACCTCACGCTGACCATCGTGGAAATGCGTCACCTGCCCGACCTCGACGGGTTTGGACTCGCTGGCCTCGAGACCGACGCCTACGTCGAGGCTCTCATCGGCGACAACGTACGCACGTCCGGCGTGGTGTGGAACTCGCTCAACCCCAAGTGGCCGCCCTGCGCCGAGCCCGGATGCACCGGGGAGGACGACCTGGCACGCGACCTGAATTTCGGCTTCCGGCCTGCCGGCAAGGAGATCGTCGTCCGCGTGTGGGACAAGGACAGCGGCTTGGAGTTCGGCGACGACCTCGTGGCGCAAGTCACGCTCAACGCCATCTACTGCTCGGCGTTCTCGGCGTTGAAGCAAACGGTGCCGTCGAATGACACGTCGACGTGGGCCATGGCAGAGCAACCCATGTGTGTGGAGGAGCTCTGGGTGCCTCTGAGTGAGGGCGGAGACTGCACGGACGAGAGCTCTTCCTCGCCGTGCATGCGCATCCGCATGACTGCCGTCCCGTTCCAGATACGAGCGGAACAAGTGTTCGTGTCGGGCGCGCTGGTCCTCGGAGGCATGGGCGGCTACTTCCCTGATGAGGAATCCTGGCTCTACGGAAGAGTGTACTCCAGCTCGAACACGCGGCTGCTGAGCTACTATCGGATGGCAGACTCGCAAGGCGGCCTGCTGATCCGTTCGTCGAGCACTTCCAACAACGACAGAGGCAACACGTCCATGGTCAGCACCTATGGCTACGCTCCGTACGCGCGCGTGACGTTCAACTTCGCTGCCCAGCTCTTCGTGCTTCGCAGAGTTGACGACGCAGCTTCATCGCCCGAGTGGCTCAACACAACCTTCGGCTGGGTCGACACGCGCGAGTATGCGCAGCTGATGGACGTCGCTGGAGACTTCAAAGCTGTGGCCCAGAATTTCACCCCACACGCCATTAACAAGTACGGAGACGCCGAGGGGCGAGGACTTACCACGGGCGCCAACGTGGCCTTGAACTACACGGACACGACGCTGAGTATGTACTTCATTGTTGCTGTCCCGCACGAGTCCTTGGACGTCGTGTCTGCGGTCTACTCGAAGGAGTTCTCGCGGGGGATTTTCCTCGAACTAACTGCGCAGTATTGGGCCACGTTCTCGTTCCTGATGGTGCTTGTCGTTCGGTATCTGCAACGCATGCATTGGCGTATCGAGCGCGTGCAGTCCTTCCTGGCGGAAAAAGTGGCCAACCCGAATGGACAGCTCTCGGCGGCAGCAGGAGCACAGCCCAACGTAGCGAAGCTGAAGGATAAAGCCACTGCAGCCGACGCGACAGGGAAAGACAAAGCAGGCGCCGCGTCGCGAAAGAAGACGAAGATCAAGAAGCCCGACATCGTGGCACAACTCTTCTTCTGCTATGGAGACGGTGAAAACAGCGCGCAGTTTCGACGCAACTTGTTCTACGCGACGTGGGCGGTGTATGTTGTGATTGCCTCGCCCGTGCTGATGCTCTTGTCGTGGGGAGTGACGTCCATTGTACTCGTGACGCCCCCGGCTTTCGGCTTTGGGATTCTTTTCCTGGGCATTGGAGCATTAGGAGGAATCTACGCTGCTGTCGTCTGGGTACGCACGGGTTGGCGCATGACGAGACGAACGCTGTACCTCTTCGCTACGGCGTTCTTGGGCGCGTTCGTGTTCCTCTTTTCGGCTACATTTGCCGACCCGAAAGTGTATGTCGGAGGTGAAAACTTGGACTTCTTCTCGCTGTCGGCCATCTTTCTCACGCTCAACATGATGCCAATCATCTGGCTGGCGTTCACGAATGACTCGAAGCTGTCCAAATCGCTGAAGCAGGTTATCGCTGTCGTGGGGGCTTCCAAGAAGGTCACCACTCTGAAAAGCAAATTCAAGAACCTCGGCACGCTTGGGCTCAAACTAGCCAGTGCAAAAGGTGACAACCAACCAATGGAGCAACCAACAGGAGCAGCAGCGAAGGCCAAGCGGAAGCGGAAGGAATCAGCCTTCGCGGCGATTTTAGGTGAGTACTACACAGTGGAGCAGTCGCTTCCAGGCTTGGAGTACGCGGATATCCTCAAAAGTGCTTTCGTGACGCCGGCCTCCACACGAAAGCGCACGAATCCTCGATACTACTCGTCTGCTTTGGCCACACTGGCGGTTTACTGCACCGTGGCGAGTGTGTGGACGGAGTACGGAACGCAGGCACTAGGGATCTCTATCACACTCGTTCTGGTGGATCTGTGCGTCTATATGCTGCACCGTGGCAATAGCGCCAACAACTGGTCTGCTGGATACGTCGTGTTCCTCCTGAGCTCTGTGCGGGTGTGTCTTGCAGTCACATGCGGCAGGTACTGGATCCTCGGCCACGCCTTCTTGTACATGGTCTTCGGCACTGCACTTTGTCGTGAAATCATCGGCCGGAACTTGCCTCGCATGAACAAACAAGAGGCCGGGGGCGTCACGTTCTTCGGCCACGACCCGCAAAAGGAGCGCCAGCAGCAATTGGATGTGGGCACGACACCCGAGTTCGTGCTCGGATTCTTGTCCTTCTTCTATCTCTTTTTGTTGCTTGGCGTTGCCTTCGGCTCCGATGCAAATCAGACCGTCCGGGTCCCTGTCTTGGGTCAGAAGTGGCCACTGTGGATATTTGGCGTGCTTGCCTTCATTGTCGTCCTCTTCGTTGGTCTCTCACTTGCAACGTCGAGAGCGTTCTTCCTCCAAAAGGAGCAGCTCCTGTCGGACTATGCCATGCACGTGTACCTGTTCGTACGACCATTACGCCTACCATTCATGCTGGCTGCTGCGTCGGAAGTGCTCGTGATCTGCTCCGGTTTGTTCGTGTACGCGTCGACCACGTCAACATTTATCCTGGTGTCCTCATTCTTCACGCCACTCATTCTCATGTTATCGTTGGCGGTGCATGTGCAGTGGACAAAGAACGACTACCGTCTCGTCGTTTGGCCACCTGAAGACGACGAGGAAGACGTGTTAGATGACGACGATGACGGCGGCTTTCTCGATGAAGAAGCCGCACTCGAGAAAGAGGCGGAGCTCATGCGCGAGAATTTTGTACTTCCTCCTCTCAAAGGCAAAGGGAATAACCACGTGTTCGACAGTGCCGATGATACTTTTAAGATGCCGAACCTGCCATCAAAGAGCTTGTTGGGGCTTGTCGGAGGCAAAGCCGCTGGGGTTATGAGTCCAACCAAGAAACTGGGGCTGACACTCCCTGGGAAAAGCAAACCGTCATCTGCTCCCGCCAAGAAGATTCCCAATGTAAACACACCAGAGCTTCCTGCCATCAAGGAGAATGGGGCGAGCACGCAGCACTTACATCTGCCCACAGCGCTGGAAATTAAACCTGCGGAGCCGCTACGCTTTGCATGGCTGAGAGGTCTCATGGCTGGGAAGATCGGTTGGCGAGCCTTGTTCTCGCGCAAAACGTGGCAGAAGAAGTACCGGGAGCAGGACAATCTCTCACCAACGGCCAAGCCATTACTCAACCGCAATGGTGCCGCCAACACCGCCCTGGACGACGAAGACGAGGATGCGGCGCGCCCGCTACTCGATGATAATGCCGCCAGCAATGCTATCTTGGCTCGGCGGAAAACGATGGCGTTGGGCGCTGACGGCGACGTTGATTTTACGAAGATGACATTGTACCAGGCGTATAAGCAAGGATTCTTGCTACCGCAGGACCACATGACTCTCGGTTGCTTCTTCGCCCTGCTGTTTCTCATCATGCTCTACGGGATGATCCTTACTGCTACAGAGAACCCTTCGTGGCTGGGGCAACTCATCTGGACCGGGGCCTATGTTCTCATCTTCACGCTCTTCCCAACGATTAAGTTCTTCAAGACTGCTACGCTCACACCGGACATGAAATATTCATTTGGGGGCAGCGCAGCACTGGCCTGGAGTACTGGCTTCGTGTTGTTCTTTGCTGTGTTGAAGGCCGACGTGAACCAAGTGGAGTCTCTCGTGATCCTCTCAGTTCTGGTGTTCTACCCGATCTTCTTGTTGTTTGCTATCACGCTTTGTCGCTGGCAGGATGAGAACTGGGTCATCACTCGTCCAATTCGGCGTATCGGCGGTGCCTGCTTGGGGGCCATCGTTCTCTGGATCTTCGAGGTGTACGTGTTTATAAGTGTGGCATTTGGTGGCGTCCTGACGTTCTTGCTGGCGCTGTTCATCTTCATCACGTACTACGTCGTGAAATGGGTCGAGAACGACCACTATCTCGCTCCTGTCTATCAACGCCAGGCCAGCCTCATCGTTTTAACCGCCACCGCCGCTGCTATCATCGCCGCGCTCGCTTCTGGGATGAGTTTTTTCTCCTGTCTCTCCATTGTTTTCATGGTTCTACTACTCAAGTACTCGTTGCAGTTTGTGGCTAACTGGATTGTGGCGAAAAGCTCAGCGGATGAGTCTGTCTTCTATTCGCCCTACCTCTTCCCCGTTTTCTCCTACAACGCCTTCACCAACAACGTCGTGGACGAGACACATAACGTGGCTCCGCTCTACATGGTCTTCCTCTTGACATTTTTGTGGGGCGTAGCTGGTGTCATGTTCTTTGATCCGCTCGATTTTGGCGTTGGGCTGTGCAGCCTTGTGTTATTAGCTTTTGCCGGTGTAACCGCACACCTGTGTGCTGTCACACCCGTACAAATGGGTATTGCTGCCAAGTACGTGAACGAGATGATCCTCAAGGACGCCAGTGAGGCCGCCCAAGCTGTCTCAAACCGTCGACGACTGCCTTTCACGCTGGAATCGCCAGAGTTCGTGGAGCAAGAGCGTCGAGAGAAAAAAGCGGAGCTCGAATTCCAGGCCATCGCTTACGGCGGAGGTGCTGCCACTGCATTTGCGAGTCGAAAGAACGGTGCGAAGGCGGCGGGGCCGAAGGTTGAGGAGGAGGAAGCTGTGAGAGTAGAGTCCCGACATACGAGTGGTGACATCGCACTTGATATTGAAGACGTCGATCGTCAATGTCGATATATCACTACGATTCACGGTTTAGAGGTGTCTCGGCCGGATGGACTTCTGTCGTGGAAAGAGGTGAAGGAGGATGTTTTCCAGCGCGGTGTCGGGCCCTTTGGCTTCTTGTACGCGTTCACGGTTCCTCCACGGGTATTCCGGTTCTTACGATGGAAGTACTTACCTTCGACGCTTAAATGCAGAAGGAAGGCGAAGGATGAAGCCCAGACCGACACACAAGCAGACTCCCTCGAACGAGGCGATAGCGCACTCGCAGTTTTTCAGCCAAATCACCAGATCGACACTACACCGGCGACTCCATCACGAGACCTGGTGGAACTGTTGCTGCAGCTCCCTGAGCTTGATGCTGCGTTGGACCGCGAATTCTACGAAGAAACTCGGTGTGTGATCCACCTGCAGCTCTTGATGCTGACAGCTTCGGACGCTCGGCTGAGCCGCGAGAAGATCCTGTTCCAGAAGTTCCTTCGGGAGAACCGCTTCAAACTCATGTCGAATGGCATCAGCCCCCCAGCGAATGTCTTCCGCACGAGCTCCTTCGCGTCGATCGACATCCCGTTGGTGGCCGTTTGGTTGCTCTCGCTCAGCCCAGAAGCGCGTGCGAGGTTCCACGCGCTCAAGGCAGCTTTCAACGAAGAAATGGAGCGCACGGATGCCATCGTTGATGCCGAAGACCGGGCTGCTCTTGTCGCTCAGAACGAACGGCGCGAATACTGGGCGCCACGCGAAGCCGAGCAGTGTCGCCAACGCATGCAGGAGTTCTTGGCTCGCCGGCTTCGTCGCGAAAGCGAAGGCATACTAACCGAGGAGGAAGAGCGCAAGCCAGGCTACGACGAAGGAATTGTCAACGCCCGGGAGGCGCTCTTGGAGATTGAATCGGGCTACTCGTGCGTCCCAGGCGAGTTCGGTCGGTCCCTGCAATTCGCGGACCGGGAATTCCCTCCCGATACGACGTCGCTCGCTGGGTGCTCCCATGAATCGGAGATCGCACCGCAGTGGAAAGTGTCGTCGGCTATTAACATCGCCTCGGGCCTATTTGACGGAGGCACCGACCCTGATGACGTGCGTGTTGGCCGTCTTGACGATGCCTGGCTGCTTAGTGCTCTGAGCATTATGGCAGCGTCGGGTGGTGTGGACGACGGCAAGGTGGACCTGCTCATCGATCGGTTGTTCGTGACCAAGCAGACTTCGCTCACGGGTGCCTACGCGCTGCGGCTCTTCCAGAATTGCCAGTGGGAGACTGTCATCGTTGACGACTATTTTCCGGTGCTCTACGACTCGGCCGAGCGCGAAGCTGCTGGCATGGACGCTGGAGATGACGGAGAGCTTTCAGTTGGTGCTGGGGCCGCATTCGCACACAGTCGCGACTTCGAAGAGCTGTGGGTGCCGTTGGTTGAGAAAGCGTTCGCCAAATACTATGGCGGGTATGCAGCGCTGGAAGGTGGCTACGTGCACCACGCACTTCGCGTTCTGTCAGGCTGCGAGTGCGAGGAGGTTTTCTTGGCGCCGGCAGCACGAGGTGCGTTGAAGAAAACGCTGTGGCAGCAGTTAAAGTTGTTCCGCAAGAACCGGTTCCTGCTAGGCGCAGCGTCACTGCCTAGCCAGCACGCAGACCCAGCTCTGCGTGCCTCCGGGTTGGTATTCGACGCCTGCTACGTGGTCTACGACGTGCGGGATGTGGACGGCGCGCAGCTCTTGCAACTGCGAAACCCGCCAGGCGACCACCAGGAGTGGAAAGGCGACTGGAGCGATTGCTCGCGTCTGTGGACTCGGCGTCTGCGCAAGCGGTTGGGAGTGCGCAAGGGCGACGACACGGAAGGAGATAACACGTTCTGGATGAGCTTCGACGACTTCTGCCACGCCTTCCGAGCGCTCTACGTGTGCCGCTACTACGACCCCGACAAGTGGACGGTCAAAACGTTGGACGCTCGCTTCTCGCGCGGAGACGCCACCTCGAGCGGGCTCCCGACGCGGCATAACCCAGGATGCACGGGGCTGGACAACAACCCGCACTTTTCGCTGCGTGTGTCGCGCCCCACTGAGGTCATCATCACGGTCACGCAGGTGGACTCGCGTGGTATGGCGCCGGTGACAGTGTTACCCGTCGCAGTGTACGTCGTGGCCCATCAAGACCAAAAGGACCGGGCTCGTCGTGTTACCGTTCTCAACCAGGACAACGTGACAGCGCACACCGGGGTGCCCGCCCGCAGCCGTGAAGTTCGGATGCAGTGCGAGCTGGCTGCACGCACGTACACGCTGCTAGTGGCCGCGTACGTGAGCGGCATGGAGGGTCCGTTCCGCGTGCACGTGCAAAGCAACTACCCCGTCGAACTCCAGCAGATCTGGCCTGCAGCCTGGAAGACCGGTAACGGCTCGATGGTTGCCGTCCCGCAGGGAACGCTCGTCGAGCGGATGGCCGGGAAGGTGAAGCAGACCGTGGCCGAGTCGGCTGCCGGTGCGAAGATCATGGCCAAGACGCACGAACTCGCAGACAAAATCGCCGCCGGTGCCGCCATCGTAGACAACGTCATGCGCGACGAAGAGAGCATCCTGCAGGAGCAGCTCGCCCAGCAGCAGCAAGAGGAAGCGGAGGAGGCCGAGCGCGAAGAAGCTAGACTCACGGGCAAGAAGAAGAAGAAGAAGCAGCAGCAGCAGCAGAAGACCGACCCGGACGCGCCGCAGCCGAACCCGTGGATAGAGCAATGGGACGAAGGCGCCGGCAAGCCCTTCTACTTTAACAAACAGACGGGCATGTCGTCCTGGGAGAAACCCGCCGACTTGTAGACAACGGCAGCAACATGTAACACGGATACTTCAACACTAGACATGGCTACATTTGGAATCGTGTCACACCGGTGTGGGCCACACATAGATGCCAACTGAGCGTGCTTCCTACTTGTGCTGCCTGCTGCCTGCAAGATCCCAGCGATGGACGCCCAGCGCGCGCTGCTCGACAGCCTCATGGGCTTCAACCGCGACGGCGACCGGCCGGACGAGGCCGCGTTGGACTTCCGCCACCCTAGGGTTTGTAAACCCTATTTGTGCGGCCTGTGTCCGCGCGACTTGTTCCAGAACACGCGCCTGGACGCGGGCGCCTGCGAGTCGCTGCACTTGCCAACGCTTCGCTCGGCCTACCAGCAGCAGCAGCAAGAGCAAGAGCGAGAGCAAGAGCAAGAGTCCAGGCGGGACTTTGGCTACGAGCGCGCGCTGGCCAATGAGCTGTCGAAGCTGCTGGCCGACGTGGAGAAGAAGATCGCGCGCGCCCAGCGGCGACTGGCCGAGGGCGGAGACGACGGTCAGGACCGGCCGCAGATCCTGCAGCTCACGCAGGACTTGCAGGACGCCGAGGCACAGGCGGCCAAGGACGGCGACGCCAGCAGGTCGCTGCCCGCGATGGAGAAGGTGGAGCTGCTCAAGCGGAAGCGGCGCGAGCTGCTCCGACAGAGCAGCGCCGGAGCCTCGGGCGCGGTGGACAGCGTCAACCAGAAGCTGCGCGTGTGCGACGTGTGCGGGGCTTTCTTGAGCATTTTTGACAGTGAGAGGCGACTGGCCGATCACTTTGGGGGCAAGGTACACGTCGGGTACGTGCAGATTCGACAGAAGCTGAAGCAGCTGGTGGAGACAGAGGAAAAGGAGGCCAAGAGGAGACGAAGGTCCGCGTCGAGGAAACGAGCGGAGCGACCTACGAGTCGGAGAGATGAACGTGGTCGGGAGGAGGATCGAGAGCGGCGGAGAGAGCGAGGGCGGTCCAGGAGTCGGAGCCGCCGTCGTAGTCGTGAGCGAGAGAGTCGTAGCAGGCACCGCACACGATCGGTGAGCTGTAGTCGGAGTCGGAGCCGCAGTCGTGAGCGGAAGCGACGTCGGAGCCATAGACATCGACACTAGACGCGGTAGGTGAGTGGGAAAACAGCAAACAGCACGTCGTGGATGGTGGTTTTGCTGGTTGTCGGTCTCTTGGTTTGCGTGCATTCCGTTGTCGATTTCAAGGTGGTTGTGTTTACTTTGAAAGCCTTTGGTTTGTATAGTGGACCGCGTGGTTGTCCTACATGAAGTAGGACAACGCAAAGTAACCCACAAGTCGATCCCAGGTATGGACGTCTGCGCTCGCAAGGCGACAGCGCGGACTTATATAATTGTATCACTCATCAACCTCACTCGCGTTCTCTCTGCGTTGCTCGGACCGCATTCAGTTGAAACGGGGGAATAACGTGTCCATACGAGCTCTGAATTGAGAACAGTGGCGCGCTCAGTCAGATTGAGAACGCAATGCGCCTTCTGCACCTTGCCTTGATGTGCTACCAGCACCGTTCGAGCTGCCACCGGGGTTGCCTCCAGAGCTGCACCCGCTGGTACTTCCGTTGCTGTTGCAGCTGTTTCTCGCGTTTCGTGCTGCCTCCTTGCGCAGCTTGATCTCCAGGATGCCCTGCATCACCTTTAGATGCTTCTCCTGCAGCTCAATCATACGATCAAAGGCATTACCGTGCTGCGCACGCAGGTCCGTCATGACGGAAGTCAGCCCCGCAAGCGCCTCCTTCGTATCGGACACCTCGTTATGGCACAAGCCCGTGATTTGCCTCGATGTGGCGTCTGTAAGTCTCTCGATAGCGTTGATGAGTGAGGCGTCGTGGACAATCACAGTCGGCTTGAAGGCGTCCTCACTGGATCCAGAGTCGTCTGGGGTCGTGGAATCGGCTTCTGTTTCCTTGCTTTCTTCTTGAATGGGCCTGGCAGTTGGGTTGCTGCGGTGCTGCGACTTGCGATTTGCCACTGAATTGCCAGGACCCGTTCCTCCACTTGTAGTACCTGAGGAAGTGTACACGTCGCGCAGCGTGCCCCAGTATTGCTTATAGCCGGCGCTGCGGCGGTCGAAGACGTCTGCGTGGCGCATGTTGCATCCGTCTGCGTGACGCATGTTGCTGGCATGGTACTCGGCATTGAGTGACCGAAGCTTCTTAGCCACCCTCTCGTTGTTGTTGCTACCTAGGTCCCCAGTTTCTGTTTGCGCCAGCGTTTTCGCTGCGCGAAGCTCCCCGCTTGTGTACGAGGCTGGTCCTTGTTGCCGCTTGCGGGGTGCTGCGTTCAGAGCTCGACTCACATCGTCGTGCATGTGGCGCCAACGCGCCGAGCTGTCAGCCCGCTGCTCCAACGCCACTGCTTGCTCACTGGGCACTGCCTTCTTTGCCTGGTCCCCCATACCTGGGGCCATGGACGACTGCCTCTCGTACGCTGCGCGTCTTGCCGCCTCGGATTCTGCTATAAGTTGACTTGAGGAGCCGGGCGATCCTGCACGGAATACCCGACGCTTCTGGATCGGAGCGCCCAAGGGCATTGTCGACGCGGGCCGCTTGCCGCTGTTCACCTTTCCGCCACCGTGCATGTTGTTGGCGCTCGCTGCCATTATGGTTTCTGGAGACGCACTCGCTGGCCGCTCGACCGCACTATTCCGGGCAGCTTCTTGCTGCCGATCCTGTCCTGCATCCTTGGTCTCTTCGAGTTCCTCCTGCTGCTTCTGCTGCTGTTGTCGTTGCTGCTGGCGCTGCTGCTGCAGAACCTGCGTCCCGCCGTGCGACTGTAGCGCCCGAGGCGGGGACGGTTGGCGCGTGGGAGCCTGTTGGACTTGCCCTTCCTCGTGGCGAGGTGGCGCCTGCGTCAACGTCTGTGCCTGTGTCGTCAATGCAGGCTTAGACTGGCTTTTGCGCGGGGTCTGGGACTGCGGCCTATCCTCCTGCATTTTCTGTCCCTTTGCGGGCTGCTGCTGAGTTTGTCCATCCTGCACTTGTGTGTCTGTCGCCTGCTCTTCCTGCTGCTGGGCCTGCGGCTTGGCCTGCTGCAGGCGCTCCTGCTGCTTCTGCATGCGGTGCGAGTTGGTGCGCTCCTTGTGCACGTCCCAGGCGCGCGTGCGGAAGTTGGAGTTCATGATCACGGGCTTGGGCTTCTTGCCGCCGTGCACGGCGTAGTGCACGTGGCAGATCTTGCACAGCACGAAGCGGCCCTCGTCGTCCACGCTCAGCACGTCCGGGTCCGAGAGGATGCTGGGCGGCCACCAGTTGGCCTTGCGCTTGGGCATGGCTGCTGCCCTCTTCTCGCGCTGCTGCTGCGAATCAACGCGAGCTCTCTGCCGGCGCTCGTTCCGTCTCGAGCTTGAAGCGTTGCTCAGGTCTCGCCGGTGTTTAGCCCTACGCGATTCTGCGCGCTTCGCTCGTGTTCTCTCGCGACGTGCAGATTCCTAGCGACGGCGCGCGTCACACAACAGGCAGAGGAGCACAGTCAGCGTTCCGTTATGTTCCAGCTAACGTATGGGCCTTACTATAGCCGCTCCCTCGACTCCGCTGCGGGCTACAGACGCCAGCAGCAGCGCCGAGAAACGCCTGCGTGGGACGGCGGGCATGCGCGCTCGCGTGTCCTCCCCCAGCAGCGGCGAGGCAAGGCAGGGGTGAACGTACGTTGAGCTTGGCTTCCTTCTTCTTGGGGCTTGCGCGCGGCTTGGTGGATGCGGCGATGAGGGCTTCACTTGGACTTTGTATTGTTGCTGGCGACCGCCTTGTTCGTTCTCTGTTCCGTTGTGTGTGTCTTTCGTTGCGTAAAGGGCGCAGAAAACCTGCGACACTCGATACAGTCCCGAAATGCGCTGAAGCAAGTTAAATTGTATAAAGAGGGTAGATTGCCTGCAATTACCTTGCAATACATTACGAAAGAAACGCCTCCAAGATCGTAATAGCCGTGAAGCACAGAGAAACCGCCGAATTTCAACTGTGCACCACGGTCGGTCGGCGTGACCGGTCGGTAAACATATAGCTTTTATATACCTTGAGTTTCAAGCGGTGAGGACAAAAACTGGATGCCATGCCGGCGTCCTGTATGGCTGCTTCTTGTGCTTCCGCGAGAGCAAGTTGTGCCCGACGCCGCGTACCCGCCACTCGAATTCAGGAGGTGAGTTGCATCCGGCCAATTCGTCATGAGCTCAGACTCAAAAAAAAAAGGAGTTGGTTTCCTGCCGCAGCATCAGACTCGAAACCGACGTCCACACCGGCGAGCAAACTCGCAACGCCACTTCCTTTTGGCGGCCAAGGCGGTAAGGGCGGTAAGGGCAGGGCGTTCGTTATGTGCGATGAATCGTGGCGCGCAGGAACCTAAAAAGATAATTATACCAGGCAGGTTGCGGATTAAAACCTAGTGTAACTAAACGTAAAACATCGGACTTAAACGAACATATCAGTTTGAGGGGTTCGACCAAACCCCGACTAAACATCGACAAACGCTCATACAAAACTCAAGATAACTGAATAGTCGCTGGTTATATGCTTGCTATATTTGGTGGAGCGATAGCTTTTATTTGCCCAAAACGAACCGTTTTTAACACCAATGAACAGTCGCCCTCCACAACTTTATATATTGGCTGGTCCGCTGATTTGACTTTTAGTTTAGTCGTATAGCCTGTACAGATAGTGAAAAACACTCTAAGAAGCTCTAGGTGGCAGATCCTGTGGCAGCGAAGCTGCCACAGGATCTGCTTTAGTGCTATGACGATGCCGGCCGTGCCAATATTTGCATCTGCTTTGTGCCAATACATGAATTAATACTTCTAGCTATTACTTCTCACCTTCGCGCAACAACCGCGACATAATCCCTCTCGCACTTAATCGTGGCAGAGACGACACAGGCAAAATCCATGTAATTTATCGTTTTGGCCAGGTTCCAAAACGGTAAAGTAAAACATTTTCAAAATGAAATGTTATTGTGGTTATTTACATCTTTTCAGTCATCGCAGGTTGCAGCTACAAGTAAACTATCGGACAACGATCTGATTGAAACACCATTTGCTGTTTCGTTGGATTTCTGGGGGCGTCACTGGAACACGCCCCTGAGTGAAATCTATAACTTCGACGAGACGTCAATTTACTACGAGATGGCACTGGGCAGGGAGGGGAGCAACCGACTCGGCGCGGGTGACAGGTTTGACGAAGCATCCAGGCCGTATGACAGCCGTTGTGACAGTGCGCGCGGACGGTAAGATTTTATTTTTTCCACATATTTTCTAATATTTGGTAAAATTCGCAGAAAAAAAACTTTCAATCCTGTTTATTAGAAAGGGGGTGCCCGCCGGCGGCATTGAGAAAGACACACTCAAAACGTACTCTCCCGGTCACTACTACTGCGTTCAGGAGAACGCTTGGATGGACAGTCGCTGCTGGAAGTTTTACGCCAGCGAAGTGTTGACCCGTGAACTCGACGGACCTGCTGCCAACCTCGCGGACAACTTCGATTGCGATGTCTATGAGGAAGGACAGCAGGTCGTTGCCGAAAAAGCAGTCGCTTTGGTGGAGCCATTACCCGCAAACAGCCCCTCGACATAGGCATTAAGGGCCGCTCAAGTCGGCGCAGCACATGGGTGCACCGCAAGAGCCCCAAGACAGCTAAGGAGAAGCGTCGCGACACCATCGAGCGTACCATCATAGGGTGGAACAACATTGATGAAGTGACGGTGTGCAATAGTTTTAAGAAGGCAATCCCGCGACAGTTTCAAGCTGTCGAGTTGATGTAGTCATGACAATCTGATATTTTTCGCCGACCAAAAACGTCTATTTTTTTTACAATCTTTATCTTTATTTGGTCTCTGATCCGACCTTTGGCCAATCATCTTAAATGGCGTATTTTTTGGTAGCAATCGGTTAACTATGGAGGATAGTGGTCAGTGCTGGCGCATTTTCCGTGGTCATCTGTATGCCGCATGGCAATTCAAAGCCTTGACCGATTTAGTCTCTAAATAGGTTGGAATGTGAGCGCCGAATTCGGCATTCCGGGTCAAAACACAGTTGTAAAACTACCAGACGAAAGCAAACACTCGTCAAAGTTTCCGTGAAGCACTGTCCGTCCACTGATGTCAAAAAGGTGGCCAACAAAATGGCAAGGAACTCCATAAGCATAGTGCAAAACTACAGCTCTCCAGCAGAACTCGGCAGCGTACCTCACGTTTCATTCCGACTAGTCCTAATTAGACTGCTATTACGACCCATATTTAACTACCTTTGGTGGGATTAATACTATTAATTCTCTGGATTTTAATCCTGAGTTGTTACAGTGATCTGACCGGCAGGTCTGATTATGTTGCTTGTAACTCAATACACATTCAAAACAGTGATTGGCATGAAAAGCACTCACTCGGGCAACACCATTAACACTTAGCCGAGCTGTCACTGCTGTTATTATCACTGCTATTGCGCTGCTTTTCACCGCCGCGGCCAAGCATCACGCCAGAGCTCGAACACGAGCCAATCCAGCTGACCAAAAACTTTCTATAGTTAATCTACATATATATGTAGCTCTGTTTTTAGTTCAAAATTCAAGCTCTAACTCGAAATATTGGCGTCATACGGTCGCGACCGACCGATCGTTCAGATTGATAGTCCCTTTTCGTGACGGGTAAAATCCGCCCTCTCTATTACATTGTTCCTAAATCGCTTCGTTTACGGTCGGCCACTAGAATAGGCGCAGTTGTCTTACCGTTGAGCTCAAGTCTTTAATCGAGCTAGAGCCTGGTATAGACTACTAATTTACGTTGAGCATGAGGTGCTTTAACAAATATCAGTTGAAATTGTTGTTATGAGAAACCATGCGCTCGGTGAAGACTACGCTAAAAGTTTTCCACAACAGCTACCTTCTAGTAGCTTGTCGATCTGAAGTAAGGCTGTAAACTATTGTAAACGCGTTTGCGAGACTGTGGTGGGATCAACTTTCGCGTAAGTCGGATTGCATTTAGTATATATATTTTTTATCTGCCATCAACACTAATTGCCGTGCCGACACCTGACTGCTGTCCTTCAGATTCGAGGACGTTCTATACTGTTTTATCATACTTTAGATCAGCGCGCACCCCGCTCCAGCAATGATCGCCTTGGCGTGCCTTCTCAAAACTTGTTCATACTATTTTAGGCAAACCAATTCATACTGACTCGAATTCAAAATATTCAGGTGGTTACATGTACCGCATACCAATACTGTCACACTATGTATTGTCTTGGCATTTAAAATGCGATTTCATACCGATTTGGTCATTTATCCCCCTCGGGCGTCTCCAGTCTGTCGCACGGCGTTGATAAGGCCGCTCGCTTGGGGTTCACGTTTCGCATGAGGATGGACGGAGTCAATGCAACGCCTGCATAATTGCACGGGGATGTCAGCACTGGCATTAACCGATTTTCAATTCGAATATGCAAACACTAAATCCAGAGCTTCCCCGTGTGCCAACACGGTTTTGTGATCGCAAACACATCCTGAATAGATAACCTTTCCATCTTTTAACAGGTCTGGTTTATGGGACCAAGCCAGACAAAACCACCGTGTACCATGAAATCCAGCATGGTGAGCGGCATGGCGTACTTCACTACCACGTACCAGGGCCTCACCCCGGAGGTTCTCTTTGAAGCCCCCATCGACACTATCAACGGAGCGACTGCCAGCATTGGCACTCACTACTCCGGAACCAAGTTTAACGTCGTCGCGGTCAGCGCTGCCGTGGTGGTGGCGGCCGGCGAGACGAAGCTGCATCCGCAGGCCCCGCTGCCGAGGAGCCGCCGCTCCCCGCAGATGCCGTGCGCTGCTGCTGTTGCTGTCTGCGCTGCCAACGCTTTTTCGCATCTGATTTCGGTGCTGTGATCTCGCCATGGAGGAGGAATTTGATGTATGATCAGTGAGTCGAAGTGGCAAGCCAGCGGCAAAGGCCGATGGCGTGTACCTTTGGTATCCACGGCTCATCCACTTCCGCGTCGCTTCACTAGCGTGCCGTTGTGCGTGATGTGCAGGTGGCGTGGACTTGGACGTCCCCACAGCATTGAAGGCGGCGTAGACGCCAGCGTCACTACGTCAGTTCGCATCGAGTTGGTCGATTCCTGGAGTTCGCGCTCCAGCATGGCCAGCACTTTCTCAGATTCACGCGCACTCACCTGGCACTCGGATGCCGATGCAGGGCGTCAAGCTCGTTCTGTTGTCGCTCACACACCTGCTTCTAGCCGTTTCTGCTCTCTCTGCGCCCGCAGCAAGTACAGCTTCCGTCCTTTGCAATTGTTCCAGACGGTCGTTTATGTGGGGGGGNGGGGGGGGGGGGGGTACAGATGGGGTACACGTCTTTGAGGCTCCTGAGGACCACGGGAGGTCCTTGGTTTTTTTCACGATACACTGTGTAAATAAACGTGACTCAGCCACATCCCATACAAATTTCCTGTTAGTTAGACTGTTGTTTGTTTGCAGACCACCGCTTCATCGTACGTCGCCCCTTCGTCAGTCGCTTGGTCGTTCGCGAAGTCGTGCCGTGGCATCGCAAACGCTGTGTCGTGATTCCCAGAC